>JAAGKR010003769.1:2318-25441 GCA_011419295.1 Clarias macrocephalus
ATAACCCTGATTTCATGACATTTTACATGTTTTATTTAGTCCCGTAATTTGCATATTTGTGTCTTTCGTCAATAGAGAAATTCAGTGTGTGTGTGTGTGTGTGTGTGTGTGTGTGTGTGTGTGTGTGTGTGTGTGTGTAGATCTGAGAGTACAGTGTGTGAGCTGGAGTTGTTCGGTCGGGTCACGTCGTTGGACCTGAATCACGACCGCACGGAGTTGCTCACCTGCTCACGGGATGACCTCATCAAAATCATTGACCTGCGCAGCAACGCTGTGAAACAAACCTTCAGGTACACACACACACACACACACACACACACACACACACACACACACACACACTTGTATTCACTGGTGGTGTGTCTACGACTGAATATGTGTGTTTTCACAGTGCACAAGGCTTCAAGTGTGGATCAGACTTCACTAGAGTCACTTTCAGGTGAGGGAGAGTGTGTGTGTTGACTGCCCACATAGGAAATAATGTAAATGCAGATAATCCGTTCCAGCTACCCAAAAATATTGCCAATTTCCAACATTATATTTTTAATGATAAAAAAAAATAAAAACATTAAGGAAAAAATGTAAATTATTATTATTAACTAAAATATAAAATAAATTTACATTAAATCTCACTTAATCTTAATTTGTGATTCCTCTTGGCAACCGGTTTGATATATGACCAAAATGCTTCGCATGCTGAGGCAAATTGCTTGCAGAATTGTAGTTCTTAAGGCAAAAATTTGCGAGGCAAGGCGTCCATATACCGATGTTTTACTGTAAACACAAACTACACACCGTCTCGGTCCTGGGAATATTACCAAGCCTCAAACAAAAACATGTACAATTATTTATGTATAAAAAAATTCTAAAGCGAAAACAATGTGATGGAACGTCTGCCAAAACCTTTAACACCAAACACCTTATTTGCTGCTTAACAACAACACAGTGAAAATATTTATAAATAAACGCTCACTGCGTAACAATGTGTCGGCACGACTTTATTTAAAAACGTTAAGTGCTGAGTTTCGATTTGTGATTCACTGATGCAGCCTTGTTCCACGTTCTGCACGTTATGACGAGTAAGTCAAGCGGGTCGTATTTTTAGGTAAACCTTGATGCTAGTTAAGGACGGGAAAATTTTCACTCTACAGTCAAACAAAGGCTGTTCTGTTGCTTTGAGTTTGAGGTTCTTTATAATCTAGATAAAATAATACAACAATGGAATATATTGCACATGTTGCCCTTCAGTAAGTAAGTTTTAAATGTATGATACTTTCACAGATATTAATTATATTTGTGCACGGCTGTTTTAAAATGGTTGTAAATAAATAGATAAATAAATACTACACAATAAATTGGACAGTATAAGTAGGAGATCCCAATAACACACACACACACACACACACACACACACACCTGTAAACCCTGATTGGAGCGCCCCTATCTGCAACACAAGCTATTATTTAATCCTCCAGATACACAAGTCAGGTGCTTCAGTTAATGTTTACACTGGGGAGTGTGTGTGAGAATTGTTAATTAGTGACAAATAAAAGGACAAGGAAAAGGCGCATGAATGATATTTAAATAGTGTGTGTGTGTGTGTGTGTGTGTGTAGTCCTGATGGCAGTTATATCGCAGCGGGTTCAGCAGATGGTGTTCTGTACGTGTGGAATGTTTTGAGTGGGAAAGTGGAGCGGACCCTCGACAAAGGACACAGGTAAAGTGTGCGCACACACACATTTCTTTCTGTTACTATTTGTATGATCTACAGCATCGCATTTAATTTAAATGAACGCTCTCGTGTGTGTGTGTGTGTGTGTGTGTTGCACAGCTCCTCAGTTAACGCGGTGTCATGGTCTCCGTCTGGGTCCTTCGTGCTCAGCGTGGAGAAAAGTAACAAAGCTGTGCTCTGGTCTGACTTGTGATCAGTCCGCCTCTGCTGCGCTCCGATTGGCTCACATCTCTCCATCCATCCAGCCTGCCTAGGATCGGATCGGCTCTGGTTTGGATCGGACTCGCCTTGCTCTGATTGGTCCAGCTCCACTCTCTCTCTCTCCTCCGATTGACTCTGCTCTGCTTCACTCCACTCTGATTCGCCTCACATCCAGCCTGCTATCTGACCGACCGATTGCGAGGGTCCACGCCCACTCAGCTCCGCTTTACCGTGGTCTCATTCCCGCTCCACTCACTTTTTACCTAGTACATATACTACATTACCCAGAATGCAGTGTGTTATGGGTCGTAACCAAGAACCAATTTGCGCATTATAACCCTTTTATATCAGTTCTCCTGTGTGTCTGTGTGTGTGTGTACATATATATATCAATCACGGCAATTACTGATCTCAATGTTTTATAAGGTTTCATTTCCTGTCTCTGACATCACTTTCTGTCCAAACTCTCTTTGTAATGTGGAAAAGGATAGAAGTGTTAGTGTTTGTTACAACATTTAGTGTTGTAGGATTATTATTATTATTATTATTAATAATAATTAATATTAATTATAAATATTATTTTTTATTAATAATGATATTGATGCTGATCAGTTTATTCATAAAAAATAATGTATGTTTAAGTTAATTCTAGCTATTTAAATTAAATGAAGGTTGTCCAGTCACTCATTTGGACTTCGTAGCACTCTGGATTTTGTGAATCAGCGTTGGCTCGTAACGCAGAATAACATTTCTGCACATGACACTAGCAAAGCTAGCGTTAGCTCACTGTTTCAAGTTATTATTAGCGACTAATAAGATATTATTGGTGCTTACAGCCTGTGCTGTAATTATTACTACTCTCGGAATATTATAATGGAACTTAATGAGGCCTTACAATGTTTACAAAAAAAAAGTCATTGGCAAAACACACACATGCAAACACACAGCTGAACCGGCATGTTCAATGTAATATATTGCTTAAACCAGGCGGGCCAAGATGCAGAGATGATTGACAGACGAACACTGCCGCCCGAATTATTAATAATAATAATAATAATAATAATAATGATAATAAATAACAAACCTCATGCAGGTAGAGATTCATCTCCTTTTGGATTAGTAAAACACACTAATTTTGCACATGCAAAATGTGGCATAATACAAGCACACAGTGCTTCAACAGTCTGAAGTGGGTGTGGCTTAACATAAACACTTTGAAGTGGGTGTGGCTTACAATGAAGTAACCTGCAAATTAAGTGCACTTTAAGCCCTCAAATGTCTGTTGAAGAAACACACACACACACACACACACACACG
Organism: Clarias macrocephalus; assembly: GCA_011419295.1. Taxonomy (NCBI): domain Eukaryota; kingdom Metazoa; phylum Chordata; class Actinopteri; order Siluriformes; family Clariidae; genus Clarias; species Clarias macrocephalus. The sequence goes on from JAAGKR010003769.1 coordinate 5,569, forward strand.
CACACGGTGCTCTCCTCTCGCACACTCTTCTGTACGGTTTCATCATCCACAGCATCCCACTGGCTCTTTCCATTAAAATGGGTGTGACTTCAATATTAGCACTTTGCAGTGAGTGGAGCGCAGGATGACCATTGAACCTTGTTGGCTAATGAACTGTGTAAAGTATAATGTATGTATGTGTCTGTGTACGAGACACCATGTTTACACCCAATGAAACATGTAACATAACTCAACCGCCTCCTGTCATTTATTAAATGGTTTATGGGGATTTTGGGTGACACAAAAGATACTGGAACAATAGAGTTAAAACGCAATAGACCAGTAAATGTCAACGAATGCAAAAATGTACAAACAAATCCTGAAAAGGCTTCCTCAATATACAGGTGAAGTAAAGTTTGCATGCACTTAGGTTGGAGAATTTAAACTCATTTTTAAAAAATTTTTTTTACACTTCATAGATTTCATAGGTTTGACAATATGATCAGGACATCCTCTTTATATGAACACAAGTATTTTTCAAAAAAAAATATTTGCAGATGTATTATTTCACTTATGATTCACTATGTCACAATTTATGTGAATCAGAGGTTTACAGTTCCCTGTGCCTTTAAACAGCTTGGAAAATTGGCTTTGGAGGCTTTTGATAGGCTAATTGACATCATTTGAGTCGAATGAAGGCCAACCTTCAAAATTAGAAATCAACCAAGACCACAGAAAAAAATGTCAACTTCCACAAGTCCAGTTCATCCTTGGAAACACCAGAAGGTACCATGTGCAAACAATATTAAAGTAATTTCTCTCTCTCTATATATATATATATTTTTTTTTTCCCCTTTCTTTTTTTTTTTAATAAATAAATTAAATAACCTTCCTGGATAAGAGCATCTGCCAAATGCCTAAATGTAAATACTACATAAGTACCATCAGACACCACACAGTTATCAAAATCTTTCCTGAAATATTTTTCTCTACTGCCCAGAAATGATTTTTATAAAGACACTGGAAGACACAGATACAAAGACATCTAAATGCACAGTAAATAAAACATATTAATGTAATCTGAAATGCTGCTCAGCAAGCAAGAAAAAAATGCTTTAAATTCTACTGAAACTACTTTGCAACTGCAAATGGGGGTCAAATATCTTTTTGGAGAAATGTCCTCTCATCTAATGAAACAAAAATGTAACTTTTTGGCCATAACAACCGCCTGGAAAGAAAACCGAAGCACGGGGTTGGCAGTATTGTTTTGCTTTGCTCTAGGAGCAAACTGGTCTGGTGGATACGGTACCAAATAGATACTGTAGCATCATGAGGAAGGAAGATTATGATGATATCCTGGAGCAACATCTCAAGACGGGGAGTTAATGCTTGGTCACAAATGGTCCTTCTGAACGGACAATGACTCCAAGCATACATCGTAAGTTGTGGCCATAAAAAGGACAACAGCGTCAAGGTATGTGAGTAGCCATGACCTCGATCCAATAAGTGACCTGAAACATTCAACTCAAATTATGCAATTTACCATATACTAGCTAAGTTCAATTCAATTCAATTCAATTTTATTTGTATAGCGCTTTTAACAATTGCCATTGTTGCAAAGCAGCTTTACATAATCAAAGGAATTATTTAAGAATGTATGAAAAGTGACTGTACCTGATGAGCGAGCCGACGGCGACGGCGACAGTGGCAAGGAAAAACTCCCTGAGATGGTGATAGGAAGAAACCTTGACAGAAACCAGACTCAACAGGGAACCCCATCCTCATCTGAGTGAAACATAGCAGGAATGGATCTGCATCATACTGTGTGAAACTGGAAGTTTAGTATAACAGGAGATGTGATAAACTTCTGACCCCCTGGGAATAATCAAAGCTAAAAAAAAAAAAAAATGATTTTTCTCTACTATTATTCTGTCATTTCACATTCTTCAAATAAAGTAGTCATCATAACCGACATAGAACAGGGAATGATTACTAGGATTAGATGTCAGTAATGAGTTTAATAGATCCTGTTTCAGAATTCTGTCAGTTCCTGAGATTGGTTAGGACGCCGACACTGACGATTGTTTCAGAGATTTCTGTTCTTCCTTTTCTTATCGCTTATTATTACAGTAAGGCATCATACACAACACTGGAACAGGGGCACAAGCTTCATACACGTGTGTGTGTGTGTGTGTGTGTGTGTGTGTGTGTGTGTGTGTGTGCGTGCGCGCGATTATGCTAAGCACCCCGCTGAGATAACCGTGTGTAATCTGCGCTTAGATTGGGGCCCAGATTGCTGACTCTGACAACATGGGTTTATATGAGACAGTAGTCTGGACATATTTACACTACATGTCTGCATTACAGTTCATTTTATCACAATACACTTTTACTACACTCATGCGTTGTTGGTTCCGTATAAACTGCCTGGCTAAAAAAAAAGTGGTAGTTCCAGATAGGTCAAAGTATTGTCCTGGGTTAAGCAACAAAAACAACTAAGGATATTTAAGATGACTGAAATTGGGTTAATAAATGTCTAACACAGTAATAAAAACCAACCTGAAAGGATAGTGCTGAACTGTTAACTTTGTAGGCGGAATGTGGGCGGAAGAAAAGCATGAACGGGGATCACTTAAATGTTTGCATCATAAAAAAATCTACAGTAAACCAGAGCTAAGGTTATTATTTACACACACACACACACACACACACACACACACACACACACACACACACACACACACACAATGTAATAAGAATTCACAGGACTGGGACTAAACAGCTGTGCTTCCATGGAAAAGCATTTGTTAGCGGGACTCATCAGAAAAGTGGCTTCGGTTTGGTAGGGAGCATAAAGATTGGATTTGGAGCGGTGGAAAAAGGTCATGTGACCTGATGAGGCCAGATTGAGTCTATACCAGAGTGATGGGCGTGTCAGTGGTAAGAAGGGAAGCGCATGAAGCGATGCTCCCATCATGCATAGTGTCCACTGTACAGGCCTCTGGAGACGGGGTTATGATCTGGGGTTGCTTCAGTCGCTCAGGTCGAGACTCAGCAACGTTATGTGGCAATAAAATGAAGTCAGCTGACCACCTGAATGTACTGAATCACCAGGTCATCACATCTATGGAGCTTTTCCTCCTTGACGGTACGGCCATAATCCAGGATTCAGAGTGTGAAAGTGTCACGAGAAAGAATTCTTCTCACACATGAACTCGAAACCACAGTGTGTGCTACAGTCACTGTGAAAGTATGAGCTTCTTAAACCAGGCAGTGCATAACCTCACTAATATCAGTCTTTATGGATCATATTACTTTTAGGATCATATTACCTTAGTGTTAATACCTTTATAAACCATTAATGATGACCTGTGTGTTTGTGTGTGTGTGTGTGTGTGTGTGTGTGTGTGTGTGTGTGTGTGTAAGGGTGCATGGGAATCCTGCTGACTCTAACAAAGTGAGCCAGTCCAATGAGAGCAGTGTAAAGGTGGAGCTTCTCTCACACGCACATTACAAATACAGCCACACACACAGCGCTCACCTAAACACACACCTGGCTACCTGTGTGACCGTGTACCCCGTGTCTCGTCCGTGTCACACTTACGCATGTGAGTCTCTTTTTTATTACGCTGATTGTGTGTTCAGTAAGATCGTAATTTATATGCATGAGAAGGAATAATAATAATAATAATAATAATAATAATAGAAGTTTTTTAATACGTTTTTTTTATCTTTAATGCACCATTTTATAATGTAGTGTTTGTTGTTCCATTATTTATTTTACATAACCTCGTATGTATTAAGTGATAATTTGTTCCATATGTTCCAAAAAATTGAACACAACTATAAATGTATTAAAAGGAACAATGTTTAATTTATTATAAACATGTTTATTAAATCATATTCACACATACACTGTATGTTGCCTACTTTTACTTCATGTTTGTTAGTGCGTTGTGCATTCGGTTTGAATTGAAGCCTATTATAATGCTATTAGGATGAGGATGAAGAGGATGAGGAGGATGACCAGGGAACGAATTAGGGTAAAGGATCAGAATGCTGATGAGGAGGAAACGGATAAGAAACTCTTGCCCTGGAAAAATCTCCTCAGCTTAATAATATTACGAATAAATAAAATTAAGTAACAGGCGGCGCGGTGGCTTAGTTGGTAGCACTGTTGCCAAACATCTCCAGGGTCCAGGTTCGATTCCCCCTTGGGTCTGTGTGCATGGAGTTTACATGTTCTCCCCGTGCTTGGTCGGTTTCCTCTGGGAACTCCGGTTTCCTCCCACAGTCCAAAGACATGCAGATTAGGCTAATTAGCATCTTGGATTGATGCTACCCTGTATACAGAACAGAAAAAAAAAAGCAGGATAGACAGTGAGTGTGTGAAATGACCAGCTTATGTTTAGGAAAACACAAAATGATCTCATTATACAAATTATAAAGCATTTGCTGAGGTAAATATAGTGGATTAAGACTATTAGCCAGCATTAGCATGTAGGTTTATTCACAACAAATGTTAGCTTGTGTATTAGCCAAAATAAAACAACATTCTGTAGTTAGTTACTGATACATCATGATCTCGTGAAATGTAAAATAAAAACATCTATCTCATGAAATGAAAAAAAATTATGGAATAGTGTTACGCCCCGGTCTAGGTCGGGCCGTAACAGGAATGAAAAAGAAAAGAAAAAAAAAAAGGAAAAAGGGGGTGAGACCAAAAGTGCGTTTGCTTAGTGTTTATTTACAAACAGTGAACAAGCAAATTCCCAAAAGGTGGCCGTGAGCTTCAGAAGCCGACGAGGCCAAAACAATAAACAAAATGCCCTCTGCCTAGTACCAACGTGAAACAATAAAATGGTTACTATTTTTTAGCAAACGACAAATTTCTGGTAGCGGCCATATTCAGAGCCACGTTATATGTTGTGAACCGTTTTCCTCTTCTTCCTGATTCACTTCTGTGTGTGTGTGTGTGTGTGTGTGTGTGTGTGTGTGTGTGTGCGTGTGTGCGTGTGTGTGTGTGTTAAATTGTGCCATTTGTCTTCTCTTCTCTCTGCAGTTGGCACCATGAGTCCAAAGCATGTCATTTATAAGAAGCTGTCACGTGACAAATCCGTAAGAACCCCTCACCACATCGAGTAGTGTTCTATGGAGCGTGACGATGTTAAATTATTTTTTCAAAATAAACATGTAATTAAATAAAACATTACAAATTGAATTAATTAGTTCAATGTGTCATTAATTAATTAAGTTAATAAAACATATTTATTTCAAGCTTTATTTATTTATTTATTTATTTATTTATTTAATGTTGTACTTTTTCTATCTCAAAATGTATTTATTTCAATTTATTTATTGTTTCATGGGCATCAGCAGAGGTAGAGGGTAACTAGGAACATTTACATATAATTTACTTTTATTAGTGGTTTTTATTAGTGCAGGCTTTTATTTTTACTCCACTACATCCTGCAACAAATATCTGTACTTTCTACTTCCCTACTTTTGTGCATTTATAACCACGTTGAAGTGTAACATTTGTACAGAAACCTGCTGACTATTTATTATATGTAATTGCTTGTTTCACCTTCCCTCCATGAAACACTAAATCATTTAGCAGGTGTTTGAAATCAGAGCAGAATGGTTTCAGACAGGGACGAAAACAGCATGTTCACAGTCAGGAAGGAAGCGCAAAGAGAGAGAGAGAGAGAGAGAGAGAGAGAGAGAGAGACTTTGACTATGACTTAAAGACTATAGTGAGTTAATGCAAGCAACAAGAAATGTAAATAAATACTTCTCATTTTATTTGAGAAATATTGTTCTTGGCATAAACCTTATTTTTTTTTCATGCATAGGATTTGTGTACTTTGCCCACCAGTGCTAGATGCACACACACACACACACACACACACACACAAGAAAATTATTTAATTAGTGGACGGAGTCTAAGACTAGAGAAAGAAAGGAAGGAAGGAAGGAAGAAAGAAAGAAATTATATTAATAATGAAAAAATAACATAGGAATTTACTTAAAAAATTACTTTTAAATACTTGTCAATTTCAAATGTTAAAGACATACAATAAACAATAAATTATTAATTTATTTAACCCTACTGCTAATTATTTGATCAATTATTTAATGCTAACAGTCTATTTATTTGCACCTTTACTTAATATGGTCACCTTCCACTCTTCATAATGTTTAGCTGGTAGGCACAGAATCAGTTTGTTCTAGTAACTTTATTGTTTGTGTGTAGGTGGGAATTTACATGGGGAGGCGGGATTTTGTGGACCACTGTGGAACCGTCGATCCTGTTGGTAAGTTAGCTTGTCCATCACAGTTCTGGGCAGAGATGGCTAGTAAGCTAAGATATGGTAAAGCTTAACGTCGAAAAGTGAAATATCAAAAGGTCATAAAGGATGTACGTGTATGGGACTCGTAATGCTAAGGGTGAAAAATAAAAGTTCTGTCCTTTATTTATTCCTTATTGTTTGTTTCTATGTGAAATGGATTTAATGTGTCTACGTGCATGTATGTGTATCTCTCAGACGGTGTAGTACTGCTCGATCCACATCAAATAAAAGGAAAGAAAGGTGAGAGAACATTGCTTTTATTACTTAATAATAGCAGTCATCTAGCTAATCTGCTAAGTAGACAATGCATGTTTGAAAAGTTTTTCGATTAAAACATTCTTTTCTTTCCCGCAAAAAAACAAAAACAAAACATTTTTACTGTACAGATATATTTTCATGCAACAATATTTGACCAGTTAAAAGGTTGTAACATGATGGAATTTTGCTTTGTGATTGGTCAGATAGTGAAGATTAGACACTAGAGGGCGCTGATGGTGTTACTTTCTTAGACAAAACAGCTAGCAACAGTATTGTTTGTTGTCTTTTATAGAACATTGTATGTCAAAATGAACATCTTTCCCACTTAAGGTGTGTGTGTGTGTGTGTGTGTGTGTGTGTGTGTGTGTGTGTGTGTGTGTCTGGCAGTATACATCATGTTGTCATGTACTTTCCGTTATGGCCGAGATGACTCGGATATGCTGGGCTGGGCGTTTCGGAGAGATATTTACGTATGCACGAGGCAGGTGTATCCACCACTGCAGGACCGTGACCGCAGCATCCACACCAAGCTGCAAGAAAGGCTGCTGCGTAAACTCGGAAATGACGCCCATCCCTTCTTCTTTGAGGTAACAGTGAGGGCTCAAATTCCAAAGGAATTTATTGCATCAGTCACTCAAATAAATAATTTTGGTTTGTTTGGCCCCCGTTAAACGTAATGCATTTTCTAATGTATTTTCCAAAGATGAAGGATAAAGGTTTTTACTAGGTTTTAAAGACTAGAATTTAGGACTAAAGGCTAACACTGTGCTTTAAATGTTAATATTGTAGTATCACCCTGAAATGCAAAAGTAAGAAGGTAATGTGGCAAAAAATCTAACAGTGTAGGACTAATGGATGAAGGCTAAAGTCTATAAACGAACCTGTAAGAGAGAAAATGCCTTAAAGACAAAGTGCACATAACTACTGTTCTGAAGACATTTATGTGCCCTAAAGGCCAACATTAAAGCACCAAGTGCCTCAAAGACCAGGACTGAACAACCAAAAGCTTTAATGCTGAAGCGCTTTAATATCCTGAAGTGTAAAAATGGCTAAGTGTCCAAAAGTCTAGGCATAAAGAACTAATCGCTTAAGACAAATTTCTAAGAACTAAAGATGAAGAATAAAAAGCGTAAAAGAGAAAGTGATCCAAAGTCAAAGTTTAAAGAGTTAAGGTTCTGAAGACTGAGAATGTATCTGCCCAAAAGGTCTACACTGACGCATCAAGTGCCCTAAGGGCTAAAAGTGCAGAATCAAGTGCTTCAAATGCTTACACTGAAGGACACAAAACTCTAATGACGAAAGTCTAAAAACAGATGGGTAAATAAGAAAATGCCCTAAAGGCAACTATGATTCGAAATGCTAAGCAAAAGTCTGACGATAAGGTGTGTTCTCCGCGTTGTGTGTTTCAGTTCCCCGACAACCTGCCGTGCTCTGTGACTCTGCAGCCAGCACCCACTGACGAGGGCAAGGTAACCATCACCACAGTGACAACATTTACAGTTACAACATCATACTAGCCCCTATAACGTGTTATTAATCGGCCCACTATAACAACATACGTGTAACGTGTACAACACCGACAACTGTACAGTATATCAGGAGGCAGGAATCGAACTCTGACCCTGGAGGTGCAAGGCCGCAGTGCTAACTACTACACCACCGTGCTGCCTCCATAATACACCAACAGAATACAAACTGGGAATAATATCTGACAAGGGTGGGATTTTTACTTGGAATGATATGTAGCCCTGGAACACTTAAAGCTCTCTCTCCCTCTGTGTGTGTGTGTGTGTGTGTGTGTGTGTGTGTGTGTGGCTGCAGCACTGTGCGGTGGAGTTTGAGGTGAAGGCTTTCTGTGCTGAAAATCAGGATGAGAAAGCTCATAAGCGGTAACCATCTGATGCACGCTTCTATTAAAATGCCATGTTTTGATCCTATATGATATATGCACTTACTGTATGCTCTCGCTCTCTCTCTCTCTCTCTCTCTCTCTCTCTCTGTAGGAGCTCTGTGCGTTTAGCTATTAGGAAGGTGCAGCATGCTCTTGATAAAGGCGGCGCTCCTCCATCATGCGAGACAACCTGCGAGTTTATGATGTCAGACAAGCCTCTGCACATGCGTGTCGCTCTAGAGAAAGAGGTAGGACTTCACGCTTAGCGGCTGGCTATGCTAACTTGTTGTGCTGGTCGCTGTCTAAATGGCGCTGCAGCTGCACACCAGCGAGCTGGATCAGGATCTGGATGGTTCAGTCTGGGATTCTTTAAAGCCTTTCATGTGATTCTGTTCCGACTCGAAGTCTAAGAAAACATAACAAACTATTCAGACAAGATGTGTAACCGTCTTAAGGAATATAAATCGTCTTTCTTTCTCTCTTTCTTTCTTTCTTTCTCTCTCTTTGACTCACTCTGTCTGTCTTTCTGTCCCTTTTTTCTTACTCTATCTATCTATCTGGCAATATGGTTCCCTGTCTTTCACTTTTTCTTTTCTTTTTTTAACCTTTTCTCTCTCTCTCTCTCTCTCTCTCTCTCTCTCTCTCTCTCTCTCTCCTAGACATATTATCACGGTGAACCGATCAACGTCAGTGTGGACATTGATAACAGCTCCAGCAAGGATGTAAAGAACCTTGTAGTATCAGGTACACACACTCTCTCTCTCTCTCTCTCTCTCTCTCTCACACACACACACACACACACCACTATTTTTAAGGTCATATCCTATCTCCCTGTCTGTCTCACCCACAGTTGAGCAGATGACTAATGTGGTGCTGTACTCCAATGACAAATACACAAAATCTGTAGCCTGTGAGGAAACCACGTAAGAGACACACACACAAACACGCACACACACATGCACATGCATACAAACAAGTAGAAACACTTGCAGTCGCACTGGTCCCAGTGTGCTCATGACATCACCGTTGATTTGTGATGTTGCCGTAGAGACGTGGTGCCGTCTGGAACCAGCCTGAAGAAAGTGTACACTCTGTACCCCTTACTGAAGAACAACCGCGAGAGGCGGGGCTTAGCACTGGACGGGAAGCTGAAGCATGAGGACACCAACCTGGCTTCTTCTAGCATGTGAGAGAACGGCACACTCTGTCAGGGCAGTGGATTATGGGAAGGAATTTAAGGTGCACTAGAAGGCGTAAGGTTCAAGGCTAAAGTGAGTGAGAGAGAGAGAGAGAGAGAGAGAGAGAGAGAGACGGTCAAGGGTAAGCCACAAAGTTATAAGCATTTAATATGCTGTGGTCAGTAAAGACAAAGAGCAGCATTAAATACTTGGGATGAAAGAATGAAGACCCTAATGGCTAAAGGCTGAGGTACACTAGAAGAGTGCAAAGATGCAAATATGAAGATTAAAATAAGCGTAAGAGTAAAAGTTTATGGACCCTGAAGACTAAAATGAAGGACTTTGGTTCTGAAAAACCAAAGGGCCCTAAAGGCTCAAGGCAAAAATTAATAGGCCGTAAAGGTAAAAGGATATATATTTTTAAGGATTTATTAAATTTTAAGAAAATTTTGGATAAATGTAACATTATAATTATGTAACTGATTGTGTGCACGCAAATGTTTGCGTGCGTGTGTGTGTGTGTGTGTGTGTCCAGAGTAAAGGCGGAGGTGCTGAAAGAGATTCTCGGGATTCTGGTGTCCTACAGAGTGGTGGTCAGGGGCACAGCAGCTGGGTGAGTATGTGTGTGTGTGTGTGTGTCTGTGTGTCTGTCTATTTGTGTAGCAAGCACAAAATTAATTCATTCACTAGTTATTATCCAGTGTTTATTACCATGTTATAAATGTATAAATGTTATTTGAAAAAAAATTGTATAATAATGTATTTCATGGTTTGGGTTTTACAGCATGATTGGTTCAAGGTACGTCCAGATCATATACTACAAAACTGTGTAAAGTTTTAAATATTCTTAGTATAAATTATCAACTGTCTGCTGAATGTAAATAAAGTGTGTGTGTGTGTGTGTGTGTGTGTGTGTGTGTGTGTGTGTGTGTGTGTGTGTGTGTGTGTGTGTGTGTGTTTAGTGAGGTTGCTGTGGAGGTGCCATTTCTTCTCATGCATCCAAAACCTGAGGAAAGTGAGTTATACTACATTTGCATTTTTTTTTTTGTGAGAGCTATTTGGATGCTAGAAAACTAGTTAGGAAAATATAGGAGTAAAAATAGGAGTTTATTTTCAATAAAATTCTGGGTTTACATTTTAAGCTCTATTTTCACTAAGGTTAGATGTTTCCCACAACACTGTTTGACTGCCTGATAAACTGACTGCTGAGACTAATGTAGATAAATTAAGCTTCATCTCGCTTCATCTTTACATAAGGAAAGTGATACAGCCCTGTTTAATCATTTAGATCATCTCTCATCCCTGCATACACTCTGCTCAAACTGATCATCTTCCAAAGCTTCGGCTCCTCGACTTCTACACTCCAGTACGGTGATGAGACTCTTAGCCGCAGTAAAACATTTGAATGGTGCGAACGTTTTAAAGAAGGCCGTGCACCTGTGAATGATCCCAGCCGAGGTGCCTCGGAGCCCACTGTTGTTATTCCTGTGAACATTCAGCGAGTGCGATCTCGGATGTTTGAAAATCAACAGAAGACTTGTCCCCCACTTCTGGAACAGACTCATCTGTCTGTGCGTCAATCATTCATTTATACCGCTTGCACGTCACAGGAACTCGTTATTGCCACATACCTTGTACTGTCCTGACTTCGCTCCAAGCCATTTTCACATGTTTGGGTCGTTAAAGGAGTTCCTGGGAGGCCAGAGTTTCAGACGTGAATCAGACAGGCAGTCCAATCATGGCTTCAGCGTACTGAGAAAACTTTCTACCTTGATGGTCTCTAAGCGCTAGTGAAACACTGGGATACGTGCGTTAGTGTAGCAGGGGACCTTTTCTATGCTGCATTTCTCATAATATGATATTAAAGAATTGCTGGAAAGTGCTGAGTGAGCAAAACCGGAGTTAGCACATTTAGGAGCTAACAGCAAAATCTGAGAGCTGTAATTCTTCCTCTTTAAACACTGTTTTAAATGTACTAGCAACTGGCTGCTACAATGCTAACGTCTCACAGGAATAACAAAAATACAACAGCAACTGACAGATTAGCACCCGAACACATTTAACACATTTAATATGCGTTACCTTTAATGAAACACAGGAAGTTGTTGTGTTTGTGTCTGTTGAAATTGTACATAACATTTTTCCATCTCATCCTAGGAAAAAAAAAAAAAAAACAGTGCTTGCTGTTAGCTGCTTGTTATTAACTTTTATGAATTAATGGTTCCATTTCATGTTCCTAAACCTCCTCATTAACCTTTCTCTTATCCTAGCAGGGATTCTTGTTTGAATTAGTTTTGGAATCGGTTAGCTTTACCATTAGAGATGATTTCTTTTAAGTTGTCTGTGTATATAGCATTATTAAGTAGCTTAGCTTAGGTGCTTGGTTTGTTACTGCTTCATTAGTTTAAATTGAGGATAATAAACAATGAAATCTTGTTTCTCTCTCTCTCTCGCTCTCGTTTTGGATTTACCAGTTAAAGACAGGTGAGGCTTTCCCGCTGTAAAATAAATAAATAAATAAATAAATAATGAATTTACTTCATACTTAAAGGAGCTAGCAACTCTGTACTAGCATGACACTTCAGTGGTGCTTAACCCTGGCCAACTAACTTACATTAGCTAACACTGATGTCTGACAGGATTTTAAGGCCATACAAGTAAATACAAAAGTGCCAAAAGCAGCACCAGTAATGCCACTTTTAAACGAGCTTTGGTTAGCTAGTTAGCTCTATTTTTATGGACATTATAAAACGGGATTTCCGCGATTGGGTTGCCATTTTGTGTTCCACTGATATTACTTTTTCATTAATGGTATTAAGTGAATCTATTTGACATCTCATGCTTAAAACATTAGTTTATACGAGGCTGTAAAAAATGTGACAACATTTATGCATCCCTTTTATCTGAACACCCCTCTGAAAGATAAGCATCTGGAACCTTCCAAAAGTTACACATTCACCCAGAACACATCAGTATTACATCATGAAGACTATGAGAGAAAATACAAGATTGAGTCAAAAATGGTCCGCACTCCTATTATATTTAAACTTCTTTTGGCCTCACAGTCTTATCAGTGCTTTCTGGTCAAAGCTCCTGTCTCCTCAGTCACTGCTGTGCAGGTGTGAAGGTCTTACATCAGTTTGACATCATTTGTAACTTTGCGTTTGGATATCTGCACACAAAATTTGGACCGATACTCGAAAGAAAGTGAAAGTTTCCTCAGAAACGTGGATTCATCACCACCAGCCTAAACAGCAGAGTATGGAACGGGAACGTCCTCAATCGCTGATTGAGAAAAAAATTCAAAAGTCAACTATCAGTTGAAAAATTCTTCACTTCTTACGGTTTTCTGAGACTCTTAAGGGCCAGAAGTATTGGAACACCATCAGTCAAAAGGTTCAACCATTAACAGTGCTCGTTACAATACAAAAGCTTGTTGACAGATGGACAAAGTGTATTGCAAAGCACGTAGATTATGTTGAGAAATTACTAATGTATCTTTAAATGATACTTTATATAAGATAAATTACTATTTATCTTTTCTACAAGTTCATTAGAATAAAATCTACAGCCAGAGTGTGGATAGTTTTTGACTCACCATTGCATCTCTTCTTCTTCTTTTTCTTAGTTTTAATGCCATTGTTTTGTTATTAAGATAATAAAAATAATAGATAATAAAAGAGTACATTCTTAAATGAATGACTCAAAGTTAAGTAAAAATAAATGAAACACACTCATGCCATTAGCATAGAGCATTAGCATTAGCTCTAGTTCACCACATTTGAAACCTGCTGGGAACATTTAGCTTAATTACATTTACACGAGTTAAATAACCAACCAAGTTATGAAGTCTACGCCGGTAGATGTCAGCGCAGTATCACTTAACGGTCCTACATGTTAGCTCACATGTCCGATTGCTTTCTTCTGTGTGCGTTTGTGTAGTGAGGACACGGATATGGTGTTCGAGGAGTTTAAGCGTTCGTATCTCAAAGGCGTGGTCGGCGATGACGATGAATCCGCAGAGGACTCGTGAGACTCCGGTCATCTCTTTTTCAGTATTTACTCTACAGTGACTATTACAGTGTTATAGAGTTTATTAAAGCCTGAAGGTGTATTAGGTGGATGACGTTTAATGTGCTAGTGACCTGTCTTCATTCAGCATCTGATTAGCAATGTGTTGGTGACTAACTAATAAAAATTAGTGTGTAACTGGAACACTGCACGTGTTTTTTCTCCTGTAAACACACACACACACACGCACGTTACAATTCTTTCATTCAGAGTCGATATTTCATATTGTAACATACTAATAATAAAGCGTAAGTATTACTGTTTGGTGTATATTGTATACGTGTGTGTGATTTGTACACAGAATTGTAGTAAGAAAATGACATTCATATGTAGAGTATATTTAGTTGTTGTATTTATTCTAATATTAATAATATATGAATGTACAGTATATTACAACACATCAAAGTTGACACACTCTCTTTCTAATATCTTGTCATTCCTATAGTAACAGCTCACATGTAGATTATTTGTACGATGGATGCTCCATATGGTCCGATCATATGTATTAATAATAAGGATTGAGGCTGTTGGTATATTAATATATCATAAATATATCTATAATAAAACATGAGTAAAATAAGGATATATTGGTGAAGCACATATTGTACTGTATGCTCAGGAGTATGGACACACCCCAACACACAGACTATCTCTCTCTCTCTCTCACACACACACACACACACACACACACACACACACACACACACACACACACACACACAGTGATGCTGTGATAAACTCTTATCTCTACTCAGATCTAACAAAGGAAACACCTGCTGCTGCTTACCAGATTACACACACTGATGGATCAGATGGCACTTGCACACACGCAACCCAGGACAACACAAACACACACACTCACAGAGACATATCTTTGTTCCAGGTTCAATGTTCATAGAATTAATATATGTACAGAGCATAAATAGAGGTCAGTTTGTCAGGAAATTTAAAGTGGGGCTTTGTCAAGGACTAGAGCTGCATTCACATTCCCAGTGTGATGTGCATCAAATCAGATTATTTTTTTTTTCCCCTAATGTGACACAGATCTGATTTTGGTTAGGGCTGTCTGAATGCACAAATCAGATTTTTTTCGAAATCTGAGTCACTGTTTAAACTATCTCGGACCACATACTGTATGACCATGTAAATGAGAACAGGATGAAAATACAGCTGACTAACTGCTTGTCATTCTCCAGAGTAAAATCACATCTCCTCTGACATGAAAATCCAATCTGACCAAAAAACTTGGAATTGAAAAATGTGGCTTGTAATGTAAATGTAGCCTCGGACTAACTAAAAGAGTCAAGAACAAGCCGATATTGAGACAAATCTATTGAATCCTACTCAAAACCAAACTAGTTAGCTTATTTCAAGCATTAGGAAACACTCAAACATCATTCAAACAAAATTATAATTTTTTTCCTCTTAATCTCAAGTCTAAATTTAGCGAGACCAAAGTCCATGACTGAGACAAATCCAAGATCAGGTCAGTACAGGAAACCAGACCGGGATCAAAACTCATTAAAGGACAATACCTTTATGCGTGGGTAATGCAATAGATATTATTATGTAATAAAAAAAATATCCACCATTTCATACAAAGTGGGTGTGGCTTAAACTAGAAAAAAAATTACATACTACTATTGTCCACAGGAGGAGATATTTTCTTCCAGTGGCCGTTAAACTGTACAACTCCTACCTGTAAAAACTGAAACTGTAACTGAGGAAGTGGTCACTATCATATCTCTCCCCTATATGTTACTACATGGAAAATATTCACATTTATATAAATCTATTTATTACCAACGTTAACGTGCAGTACTCACTACACAGTTATCACACTGTGAACTTACTATTACGACAAACTTATTTCTCACATTCAACCCTGAGCTTCCATCATACACAATATTTTTCATTCCATTTTATTTCACATTCACTTTGCTGTATAACACAGTTTTTTTTTTTTACTTTTCCCCAGATTTTCCTGTAATTGTAACTGTGTTGAAGTATTTCCAGGTAGTATAATAAGTAAGCACAGTGGGCTTGAACCTCCAGGGTTGAGGGTTCGATTTCTACCTTGGGTCTTTGTGTGTAGGGGGGTTTGCCTGTCCTCCCTGTGCTTGAAGGGTTTCCTGTGATTTCCTCCCCCAAGTCCGAAGCAGTTCAGACTAATTGGTGTTTCCCTATTGCATGTAGTATGTGAGTGTAGATGGTTGTGTAAGTTGGCAAAACTCAAAAAAAGTAATCAGTTACATCAAAAGTTTCCAATTTTAAGTAAACAGAACTATCAGTTTTTTAATTTGTTGTACTCATTCATATGAATCATTCTTTACTTGCATTATTAAGTAGCCTTACTTGTACTATTTAATGGCAATTATTTTCTTTTTATTATTTGTTGCAAATCAAATAAATTGTCGTTGTTATTTCGGCTGCTCCCAGCAATAGGTTGCTATTGGTGACCCACGGCCGGGAGTAGCCGAAAGACCAACAACAATTTATTTGATTTGCAACAACTAAAAAAAAGTTATGATTGCTATTAAATAGTATGAGTGGAAGTTAAGTACTTACAGTTACTTAAAATATCAAATTTGTTCAGCTAACTTGAAAAGTGTCATTTTTACAAACTCATAAATACCAAAACGTTCTAAATACTCATCAAGGTCTATTAATTTGAACTAATTGTAATTATTTAAGTTAACACTACTCAATATCTTTATTTACTTTGAGCATTAGGGTTTACAGTGTATCAATAATGTACCTGATGCAAAAAACAAATTCAAATTCCGTATCATCCCTTATGTGCACATTCAGTCAATAACAGTGACACACACTTGAAATGCTTGTAATCAAAAACTATTTAATTCTAATTCTAACATAGTGTTCATCAATAAAATGATTCATAATCATATTAAATTATATCACATACAAAGGCATTGTAGGGGGTTTGGGGTACCTTGTTCAGGTTTGAGTTAGGCTGTAGGGTTAAAGATGTATGTGGAAGCTTTAGTGTTTCAATGTTTAGGTTTCCTGTCTCTTGCCACTTGAAGGTTAGATTAAAAGCATTAAAAATTTTTAGGATACACTGTTCAAATACAGTTTAGGGTGGAGTGCTTATGGTGTAGGAAGCAGGTTTAATCAGCAGGACTAGTGTTTAGGGGTCTAGGTGGAAGTTACAGAGAGTCTCCATTTTTAATATTTTAGGTTCAGATGGTGTGTGGTTTAACATGTATGGCTTGTGTTCTATCTAATCTAGAGCACTCCAGGTGTAAACCCCTTTGATGTTTGGAGGAGAAAGCTCTCGGTCCATGATGATGTCACAGAAGTCAGGTTGAAGCAGGAAGCCGTTAAAAGTGCTACTGACATCAACAGCAGTGAACATTCCGTTAGTGGTGCTGTCCTTCACCTGGAGCCACACCTGATCTCCTGCGCTCAGGTGTAGCACCACTTTCTGGGAGGTGGAGCCTAACTCTGATGCCTGCGTGCTCTTTACTACAGGCTGGAAGTTCCAGAAGAGTCCAACCTTCAGGGAGCGAGTGGAGGCGGTCAAGTAAAAGCTAAAGGAGTAGGTGCCATTGACTGGTGCTGTGTATATACCTGTGCTCGGGTTGTAGTGCTGCTGCAGGTTATAGATGACACGCCCGAACGCTACTGGCTGATTGGGTGCTGGGAACGATGATCGTAGTGCTGCAGAGAAAGCAGATTGTACGGCTGGGCTGCATGGACCAGGCATTCCTATCATTCCCATCTCCCCTGTCTCTCCTTTAGGACCTGTCTGTCCTGCAACACCCTGAGACCCCATCTGACCGGGTTCTCCCTTAGTGCCCTTGACTCCTACAGGCCCCACGACACCTTTCTGTCCATCTTTACATGAGCAATTTCCCTCCTTCCCTGGTTCTCCTTTATTCCCCAAGAGTCCAGGTGTGCCTGGTGTACCGTCCAAGCCTGGATCACCTTTTAAACCTTTAGCGCCAGGTACTCCAGCTTGCCCAGGTAACCCAGGTAATCCGACCGGACCAGGAAGACCCGGGTCACCTGGAGAACCCGGAAATGAGACACACCTCAGTGGGCACTCACCATCTGCTCCCTTTGGACCCGGGTCTCCGACCCTGCCGTCCACACCTTGATCTCCTTTATCACCTGGAACTCACACATGAGTATTATGACCGTTTGTGTACAAAGTGTGTTAAGCAGATTCAAGCACGAGTTTCAGTTTCACTGACCTTTGAGCCCTCGCATGCCTATAAAGCCCTTTGGTCCCTCCGGGCCTCGCTCTCCTTTCATTCCTTCGTCTCCTTTCTCACCTATGTGTGTAAGAGGGTAAAGCATGTAACTACAGTACATTGTGCTTCATTACATTATTCTGATCACATTGTGTCTTTTTATTGAGTGTGTGATTCCACACTACTGTACCTTTCAGTCCCTGCTGTCCAATCAGTCCCTGTACACCATGAAGTCCGGTCAGCCCCCTTAATCCTTGAGCTCCAGGACTTCCTTTTAATATACACACACATTTTTCAAGAGTGTAGCTTAATATGTTTTCATTTAATTGGGCATGTACATGGACCCCACTTTGAAAACAACTATTTTAAACATTTGAAAACAACTATTGAACATCATTGATTATAAATTATACACTGGTAAACTGGTGATTGGATCTTGGGTGCCCAAGTATCATCTATGTCCGAGAGGGCCAAAGGCGAGCTTGTACAATCCAATCCCATAAAGTACTGAAAAAAATGTTGGGGCATGGGGCTAAGTAGGCAAATAATTGATGGTTGTTGAGCTAACCTCTAAATTCCCCAGATCTCGATCCTTTTGAGCATCCATGGGATGTGCCAGACAAAAAAGATCCATTGAGACCCCAACTTGAAACCCACAGCAACAAAAGGATATGTCGCTACCTTCTTGGTAAACACCTACATACGTCTTGTTAAGTCATGTCCCAAGAGGTCGGAGCTGCCCAGGTGGCACAATGGGCATATACAATGTATATTCTTCACAATTTTCATTTATGGCTGATCAAGGTATACGGCTATATAATCCCATATCACCGCAGCTTCTACTCAAGAAAAATCTGGCAACCCTGGTTGCCCAAGATCAACATTTTTTACACCAAGCTCACAACATTTTTAGCAAATTTTAGCTTTGCTGGTTTTTGCTGTTTCTCAGAATTTTACAGTATGTATATATATAATTTTTTTTTCAGCACAACCTAGGCAATATGGAAATTTTTATTTTATTTTATCCAATTATAATTTTATCCAATTTATCCAACATGACCAAGCCAAAAACAACAACAACAACAACAACAACAACAACAACAACAACAACAACAACAACAACAACACATAAGAAATAGCACCTTGGCAAAGAAGGAGCACAGATACATAATCACATGTTTTTGTGGTTGTGGATGTTTGGATTTTTTTAAATAAATAACAATATAATAATAATAATAATAATAATAATAATTATTATTATTATTATTAATAATAATATTAATAATAATAATAATAATCCAGTAGTGGTAAAATGTACATGTTATTAAAGTAATGATAACCTACCTGTTCTACCTAACAAACCTGAAAACCCAACAGTTTGCAGTCTAAAGCCTTTCACTGGTAAGGCCTCCATATTCAGTATGCACATATATATTTATTAATCGTCATTGAGATATGCTGTGTTGCCAGTTTTTGTTTGGGTTTTTATTTTTTAAACACACATTTAATAATTAGAAAGTGTTTTATGAATACACCTGCCTGAACACCTGCCCAGTTCAGCCACTTAAGCTCTGTTATTCAGTTGATGAGAAAAAAAATTAAAGGTGTCAAATAAGACAGTGAAGCAATTATGCCTCTTCGAAAACATTTTACATAAATTATGCCTGCTAAGTAATGGATGATCCAATGAAAGGATTTATGATTAAAGGTGTAGTATGTTTGTGTCATATTATCCTGTATCAGAGCCTGCAGTGTATCGTAGTGAAATGTTCTTAGCCCTAGTGGTCTGAAAGACACTGTTTAGATCAATTTATATCCAGACAGAACTCTTAACTGTTTGTGTATGTTTTTCCAGTCTGTCTTTATATAGACATTTCCCAGGGGTGACCACACAGCACACACAGAAAGGCAAACATGGATGGC
>JAAGKR010003769.1:33200-57160 GCA_011419295.1 Clarias macrocephalus
TTTTTTTTTCCCCCTCTCCTCTCCTTCCTGTCTGAGCTGAGCGTTAATCCACACGCGGCACCTGATAACAGCAGGATTTTATCTCCTGACCGCGGGCGAACAGACGTGTTCATTGAGATGATTAGATCCAGATCTCGCTGTGTGGAACTTTAACCAGTTTCAGATGAAAAATGGTTTGCAGCTCAAATAAATCATTACATGATGATGATGATGATGATGATATCTTACTGAAATTGTTTAAACACGTGTGGAAAAAATATCTATGTATTTTATTTAAGGATAGTAACAAAAATATTAAAAACTTTCTTTATTTCTAGCCGAGTTCCTGTAATGCGCAAGTGGTGTTGCACACATGCGTCTCTCCTGAAAGTTAGCGACCAGTCAGTTTTAAAGGATCAGGCAGTGGGCTCCGAGCCACCTCGAACGGGATCATCGTTCACAGACGTGTGGTCTTCTTTTAAACGTTTACACCGTTCAAATTCTTAGTGTCTCATCACCGAGCATTGTTAAAAGCGCTATACAAATAAAATTGAATTGAATCGAAAAACTACAGCTGATGTGCTTCTGTTTGTTGGGATGGTAAGTCTTTTTTTTTTTCTTTTTTTTTAATCATTATTATTATTTGTCCTTTTGTTAAACAATAGTATTCTCTTTTTAAAATAAATAATTGTAAACCTAGTTAAATTATCAGCACCCAAAACTTTAACAACTGTCTTATATTATTTATAAAAATATATTATTAAAAAAGGACCATCATGCCTGAAAAGCATTACTAATAGCTAACATCATCACAGGAAATCAGAAGTGCTGCATCAAAAGTTAAAAAGTTAAAACTTCTTGTACAGATTTTGGATTTTTTACTTAATTTTTAGTGTACTGAAGGGAGAAAAAAAAGAATTAAAATATGTGCTTGAAGTGTGACTCTTTTATTTAGTTCCATTTAATTTAGTTTGTAATGACTAAAATTTTAGTAATGCAGGTGATAACTGCATGAACCCGCTGATTGTTTCAGGCCTAAACTATATCTAATCGACATTAAAATTCTCATAATTTTACTTGAATTTTGGTGATTTTCTTTTTTTTTCTTCTTTTTTTTATACAGAGTCAGGAAGAAAAAAGTCTACACATTTCAGGAAAAGAAAAATAGTATGATGTATGTTATTTTAATATAACATTAATAATATCATATTATTATTTTTATACTGTCAGATATATCGATATATAACGTGTAGCAATAAATTTAATAATTAAATGCTTATACAAGTTTTTCTTTTCCTGAATTGTGTATACATTTTCTGGACGACTCTGTATATAAAAAAATTAATCTTTTAATCTTTTAAAGTTTGTAACCCAAAATAATATTTAAATAAAAATATATCAGTGCATATATATTTCAACTTATTTATTTATTTATTTATTTATTTATTTATTTATTTTTCCACTTTGAATGAAATATTTATAATGTTTTTGTGAAGAATAAAAGCAAGCGTTTTTGTTTTAAGAAAATGGAATAATAAAATTATTAGAAAAATTATAAATAAATAAAGAGAGATGTTTGAACGGTACAGCACAAAACAATAAACCACAGAGCGTTATTTCAGAAGAACAGTAGCCGTGTCCTGTGGGTGTCGAGTTTCCGAATTGTGCGTTTGACTCATCTGATCTCTATTCCATAAGTTACATACAATAATTTTATAAAAACATAACATACACTCCAAATATACTTTTTATTTTTCTCACGGTGAGAATAAACACCTCAGTGGTCAGAATCATGCTCAGTTTATTTCGAGTGCATCTCCTGCTGTGCTCCACCCACGCACACACACATGAACACCAAGCTTCCTTTCTGGTTTCTGGTAGGAGCTGTTTTTAATCGGGCGTCGCACACGACCGAACACTGCACTGGCGTCGAAGCGCTTCTTCAAGTAAAAATAAAAGTCCTTACATGCAATGAAAGAAAACCACAGAGAGCTAAAGATAAACACTGTGTGAGTCATGACTCGAGACGTTATGTAGAGAGGATGAAGATTGTAGCCACAAGCGTGAAAAAAAAGAGAGAGAGAGAGATAGACAGGAAGATGAGCGTTTTAGACCGTTTGATGTTTAAGGACAGAAGGACAAAATGTAATGCTAACACCAAAACCAAAATTTTTATTATTTATTACATTTACTGTATAATAGAGAAGCATCGGTAACCGGGTGACCAGTGTCCGTCGGGTGACCAGTCTCCGTTTGGCCAGTGACCAGTTGACCAGAGTTGGCGGTTTCTTAGCGTGATCAACATGACCGATCACGTTGGATGTAATTGATTCTACATCGAAACACTCAAAGCTGCTTGTGGTCGCGTGCTCACAAATACTCCACACCCAAATAAGCCGTTGGAGGCATTTGAGGCGGTAAAACACATCTGTTTCTTTATCAACCTACAGGCAGTACAGTCTGAACAATTCCCACCACTGGCATCCCGTGTGGTAGGAGTGAATTCTTTGGCAAGTTAAAAAAAAGTTTTTTTTTATAATAATAATGTAAAAATAATTATGGTAAAAATTTAGCTTTTTGATAAAATAAAAAAAGTTTTTTTTATATTAAATTTATTTGAAGTTAGGTCCTATTGTTTAAATGCACAAATGTATTGTACAAAAATAGACACTCCAGTGCACCAGATACTAATATTTACAATGATATTCAATATTCTCAGTGTTTAAGTGAGTGTATAAAATGTCTAAAGTCTGGTATGTGGTTTCAATGAATCAGTCCGGGATATCGATGATAGAAAAATGTCTGTCCTGTAAAGCTGTCCCGATGGTGAATAATCCTAATTTCGGAAAATCCTCAACAAGTTCACAATCCAACACAGTGGGAAAACAGCTCTAAGACAAAATGATGTCCGGGATTCCCCTCGCAATTTAAAGGGGCAGAAACAACGCTGTCAGGTTTGTGTAAGATCCATTACCTTAGGCGTGGTTACGGTTTTAGTGTGGATAAAGAGGACAGAGATTTAGTCATGCTTTTGGTATTGGAATGCTTTACATTGTATATTTGTGCCAAAGGCATATAAGACTCTCTTTGTCTGACTTATGAACAATTCCAACTTACGAATGTGCTCCACGAATGAACTCATTCGTAAGTCCGGGTCTACATGTATTTATGTTCAGTTCAGTTGTGAAGATGGCGAATTAAGCCAAGGGATAAAACTTACAAGGTATGAATTTTTTTTAAGGTTCAATGTCTTAAAATTGTAACAAAATCAGGAAAATAAATGTAATGTCACTTTACGATATTTTAGGAGGTATCATGTAATATTGTATCGGGTGGTGACTGGTGATTCCCATCTTTACTAATAATATTACTAGCTGTATGGCAGGCAAAAAATCTCAGCTTGGAATTTCCTGTTTATTTTTATGTGAATTTTATAAACAATTAAGGAAAAGTCTAATGGACGCTCATCACTTAGTGAAACTGTAGACGTGAACGATATTCCCGCTTACGCTACAGATACAATCGAACCGCAATGTTCTTACCAGTTGAAAGTGTGTGTGTGTGAGCTCTTTTTAGCATCGGAATGATGACAAACTGCACATTTTTGCGCGATAAGGCATGCTAGCGTAGTCTCGCGTCAGATTCTGGAAGCTCGTCCATTAAACAGAAAAAAAAAAGAAAGAAAATTGAGAAGATTGGTACGGAGGAAATAAACGTCACTGGATTTTTTTTTTCATGCCATGTTCTGAGATGCTCTCGGGATTGTGTCGGTTGATCTGACGGATTGATTTGTGTGTGTTTGTGTTTTTTTTATTTTATTTTTTTTAAAGTCGATCATCTTCGACGAGGTGGATTTGACCGATGCCAGCGTGGCTGAATCCAGCACCAAGAACGTCAACAACAGCTTCACCGTAAGTCTTGAACACATACTCACTCACATACACACACACACAAACACACACACACACACACACACACACACACACACACACACACACACACATATGCATACGAATTCTTCTCTTCTTCTACTCAGCTTTGATCAGTCTCTGTCTCCTTTAAACTATTTCAAGCTGTTGTGTGTCTGTGTCTAAGTGTGTATGTGTGTGTATGTTTGATGTGTATTTATAGTTTGACATTTGGCCTGATTTAGTTTTAATAGCAGGGTGGAGATTCGAGCCTGCGTGTATCCGCTTCCAGCCGTGCGTGTGCAGGAGCGCGAGCGAGTCAGCGTTGCGCAGGAAGTGATGCGTTGTGATGACTAGCTCGAGCGTTTCTGCGGCGCGCTGACTGGAAAGTGGATTCGTTGTGCGAAAGTCTCCAGGAGAAAAAAAAAACAGCGACGTTAGAAGTTGAAATAAATAAAAGAGGGAGAAAAAAAACATGAGGTTGAAAGAGTGCATGCTGAGTGGGTTATGTGGGATCAGTGTGTGCTTGCTTAGAGAGAGAGAGAGTGTGTGTGTGTGTGTGTGTGTGTGTGTGTGTGTGTGTGTGTGTGTGTGTGTGTGTGTGTGTGTGTGAGAGAGAGAGAAAGAGGAAAGCTTGGGCTATTTTTATCTGTGGGAACAGAGGGGGCTTTGTAAATGTCTCAGGAAGTGGAAGCTGACGTCAACTCTGTTACACACACACATAATTGGAATTCTGGTGTGTAGTGGGACTTTGTGGATCCAGCTGTTTTAGTTAAAACATATCTCTCTCTCTTTCTCTTTCTTTAGATCATCACTCCGTGTAGAAGATTGATTCTCTGTGCCGAGAACAGGAAGGAGATGGAGGAGTGGATGGCAGCTCTAAGAAGTGTCCAGAGCAGAGAGCACTTTGAGGTGGGTGTTCATGTGTGCGCGTGTGGTTTCCTTTTCAGGACAAGGTCAAGACTTGGATCCGGATACCAGCAACAGTTTATAGGTAGTTGTATCCGAGCTTTATCCGCCCCCCCCCCCCGGTCCCTCCCGGTGTCAGACGTGTCCCTGATACCGCTATCGGCGTTAATGTTTCCTTAAGAGCGAGCGTGTAAAGATAAAAGGATGTTTAACTTGCTTCAGATTCAAATTCATAACATTTATCTGTGTGTGCGTGTGTGCGTGTGTGCGTGTGTGCGTGTGTGCGTGTGTGTGTGTGTGTGTGTGTGTGTGTGTGTGTGTGTGTGTGTGTGTGGTAGTCTTCTCAGTACAGCATGGACCACTTCTCCGGGATGCACAACTGGTTCTCGTGCTCGCACGCTCGGCCGACGTACTGCAACGTCTGCAGGGAAGCGCTGAGCGGAGTGACGTCACACGGCCTCTCTTGCGAAGGTGTGTGCACGAAATAATTTCTTCTTAATATTTACCCTTGGGCTGTCTCAGTGTCTTAGTGTTTGTTTGTGTGTTTGTTCGCAGTGTGTAAGTTTAAGGCCCATAAGCGCTGCGCCGTCAGAGCCACGAATAACTGCAAATGGACGACGCTGGCGTCCATCGGGAAGGACATCATCGAGGATGAGGACGGGGTGAGTGCGAGTGTGAGTGCGGATGCACAGCCTGGTGAAAACCGGCTCTAATCCGAAGTAATGACACCCTTGTCTGTCTGTCTCTCAGATCTCGATGCCCCATCAATGGTTGGAAGGAAACTTACCCGTTAGCGCAAAGTGCAGTGTGTGTGATAAAACCTGCGGCAGCGTTCTCCGATTGCAGGACTGGCGCTGCCTTTGGTGTAAAGCCATGGTAAGAGTATGCGACGTCTCAGAGCGGTTTAGGGATTAAAGAGCAAACGTTTAAGGATCTCCTGAGGTTCTCAAGTAGTAGAATTACAAACCTTTGAGTAGACGAAGTCTGAGTAGAGCGTTCAGTGATTATAGAGTGTAATGAAGTACAAGATTATAGAGACTACAGAGTCTAATCACCAATGTGATGAAATTTGTGAGATTATAACAGGAAATATTGAGGCACTCAAAAAAAAAAAAAGATTTTAGGGAATATAGAGTAACATTTTGGCAGATTATCAAGCAGGATGTTTAGATTATGTGGTGGTTATTTTTAAGATTATAAAACTTCAGTATTATAGAGGTCAAATTTGTAATATTTCTAAGTTCAAATTTTAGCCAATTATTAAACAGAACTGTAGGGTTTGTTGAGTAGAATGTTTGCAGATTATAGAGTGGGATTATCGAGTGGATCTTTGGGATATTATAATTATAAATATTGCAGAGTAAAATTTGAGATAATTATTTAACAGGTCTTAGGGGGTAATAGAATGGACATTTAGTAGATCATTTTAAATATTTGGGAATGATCGTGTTATTTTGGCAAATTATGGAGTGGATTTTCTACATTACAAGGGTGTGTGTTTTAAAGCTAAATTTGCTGGATTAATGAGATGAAATGTGACATTCCAGAGTGGAATGTTTTAGTAAATTATTTAGCAGAGTTTTGATGATTATACAGGGAAAACTTGGGGAAATAGAGTAGATTAAAATTTCAATCTATTAATATTTCAGAAATTTTGTTCATTATTCAACTATTCAATAGGTATAATTAAGGGTATTTTGATTTTAAAAAGTATTTTTACAAATTGTTATAGTTTGGAAATTTAGATCAGCTAATTTCTATGATTATAGAGTCTTATTTTGGGAGATTTTGAAGCAGAATTTGGGGATAAACAAGATTTATTTTTTAGTATTTCAGAAATGTAGGTAATTATTGAACAGAGCTTTGTTGGTACAGAATTATCAGGAGATTATAAAGTAGACTTTCAGGAGATAATAAAGATACACTTTAGGGACTATAGTTGAAAATATAGTTGGAAATATTACAGGGTGAAATTTTGGGTAATTTGTGTACTATTGAGTGGGTCTTTGGTAGCTTTTTAAGTTTACAAGCGTGGGCCTTTGGGCTATTATAAAACTGAACTTCAGGGATTATAGAGAGCAAATGTGGACTAGTGTAGAGTGCAGTGTGGAATACAGTAGAAGATTGGTAGATGATAGAGTGGAATTTTCAGGAAATTATGGAGTGTATTTTTGGGGGGATTATAAAACTGTAATTTAGGGGTTATAGGAAAGATTTTTTAAATATATTAATTAGTGGGTCTTTGAGGATTAAACAAATTTCCATCACAAGTTTCATTGTATAACTACAATGACAACAAACTTTAGGGATTATGATTAATTTTGTAAATTATTGAACAGAGATTTTTTAAATGCAAAGTGGAAATTTGACAAATTATAGAGGATTATTTTCGGTTTACAGCATTGGTCTTTGAGAGATTATAAAGATGTACTTTAGGGATTAGGAGAGCAGAATTTGGAATTAGACAGTGAAAATTTAGGTCAATATTCAACAGAGATTTGTAGATGATAGAGTGACATTTTGGCAGATTATCATCGAATTTTTCGGAGATTATAGAGTGGATTGTTTAAGTTTGACATTATAAAGCCATTCTTTAGGATTATAGCAAGCAAATTTCCAATGTTACAGATGGGATTTTATCTAATTATAGAATACATGTGTGGATTTTAGAGAGGAACGTTGAGATGACAGAGAACAATTTTTTTGGAATTATATAGTTGTCATTTGGGAGATTCTAGAAAAAAAAAGTTTGAATTATTGAAAAGATATTTTGGCAGAATGTCAGGCATTATAGAGAGCAGGACATAATGAAGGAGAATTCATTGTGACAAGGGATTACTGAACGGAAATGATAGTTTTGTGAATTATAGTGTATGTTTGCCAGATTACAGAGTGGAATATTTAGGAAAACACTGGTATTTGAGTAACAGAGTTTCTAGTTACATATTATGGATTATACAGAAGCAATTTGAGAGACAGTGGGACGGGAGTGGGATTTTATGTAATTGTTGAACAGAATCTTAGGGATTAGGTGAAATTTATACATGAGTATTTGGGGAGGGATTGTGAAGCTTTTGCTTGGAGATTATGATATGTAAATTTAGGAGATTAGTATAAGATTGTGGGATTGATGAAGAGAACTTCAAGAAGTATTTTATAGATCATCAATGTTTGAGATTATACAGAAAAAAATGGATTGTAGTTTGGATTTTAATTTAGATTATGTCATTTCTGTGAGATTATATAAATGACCCTTGTAACCTCATAGGGGATTACAGAGCAGAATTTTTGAGGTCTTTAGATTTATAAAATATTTTAAATGACAGCGTGTGTGTGTTACAGGTGCATGCAGCGTGTAAGGATCAGCTCTCAATGAAATGTCCACTCGGTCAGTGTAAAGTGTCTGTGATCCCTCCTACCGCTCTCAACAGCATCGACTCAGACGGTGAGCAGCCAATCGCATCCATCACAGTGTTAGAGATTATCTCTGTTGGTCTTTTACGCTGAATTCTCGAGAATTATGTAGTCTGTACAGTATGTGTTTAATGTATGTGTGTTCAGGGTTTTGGAAAGCGTCGTGTCCCCCCTCGTGCTCCAGCCCCCTGCTGGTATTCGTGAACAGTAAGAGTGGAGACAATCAGGGAGTGAAATTCCTGCGCAGGTTCAAACAGCTTCTCAACCCGGCTCAGGTGTTTGACCTGATGAACGGAGGACCTCACCTGGGGTAACACACACACACACACACACACACACACATAATGTACATGTGGATATCTCGTATAATCTATATGCTTAGTGTGGGAATTTTAAAAGATGGTGTGTGTGTGTGTGTGTGTGTAGTCTACGTCTTTTTCAGAAGTTTGATACGTTCCGGATCCTGGTGTGTGGAGGCGATGGGAGTGTGGGTTGGGTTCTGTCTGAGATAGACACACTGATGTTGCACAAACAGGTACACACACACACACAAACACACACACACACACACTTTGCTTTTACTTTTTTGTAAAGTATTATAGTATTATTAGCTGTGCCCACGACTTACCTCAAACAACAACGAAAAAAAAAAAAAATCATAAACCGAAATAGGTTCTCAAAATCCATATTTATAAGCCAAGTCAAATAATAGGTAAGTACAGTAAAGTACAACGAAAGTCCGAGTCACAAAGCGAATTCCCTGAAAAATCTGCATTAATGCCGAGTCAAATAAGAGCTAGAAAAAACTTCCCAAACTGCAACATTATCCAAATCACAGAGCAAATCCTATAGATGTGAATTTTTGCAAGCCGAGTCAAATTAAAAAAGTAGACTTGGTTTGAAAGTTATTTATTCCTTCCCACAGGAATAGAAAGTGGAGTAAAGTCACGAGATCTCGTTTATTAAGTAGACTTCAATTGCTTATAGGATATTTTGCTTTTTTAAATTTTTGCTATTATCTTCTCTTCCTGTGGGCTTTGTTACCTCGAGCTCGGCCAAATACACCTGTGAAAACTGTACTAAAATCCTTTTTTTTTCTTCTTTTTTATTTTTATTTATTTATTATTATTTTTTACATAATGCGTCTATGTACAGACAGTTTTATTCTATGTATAGCTAATGAACGAGGCTTTACTGAATGACTCTGTGCTGCCCTCTGCTGGCTCCTGAACGTTAATGCAGTGTCGCAGTGTGTTGGTGTAAAGTAAATTTCATGTTTTTTTATTTTTTTTATTTTGTTGATGTGTGTTTAGTGTCAGCTGGGTGTTTTGCCACTGGGAACTGGAAATGACCTAGCCAGAGTTCTGGGCTGGGGCTCGGCGTGTGATGACGACACACAACTTCCACAGATCCTCGAGAAACTTGAAAGAGCCAGCACCAAAATGCTCGACAGGTCTGCGTATGTGTGTGTGTTGGAGTGTGTATGTGTGCATGCGCTTGTTCATGTGGGTGTGCATACTTAATGCATGTTCATGACATTTTTTTTTTCCTACTCATAGATGGAGCATCATGGTGTATGAGACCAAGTTTCCACGGCAACACTCGAGTTCCACGGTAACGGAGGACTGCAGCGATGATTCAGAGGTGACGACATGCTAATGAGCTCCTCTCTGATTGGCTCCACCTGAGCAGTTTCTCCATTGATTCGAGTAAGCCCTGTAGCTCCACCCCTTGCTATTCTTCTCTGATTGGCTGTTTCCCCTGCAGGTGCAGCACATTTTGACCTATGAGGATTCGGTCGCAGCTCATCTGTCCAAGATCCTGACTTCAGATCAACACTCTGTAGTGATCAACTCTGCCAAGTAGGTCATTGGGAGAAGTGTGTATGTGCGCACATGTATGAAGTGTGTGTGTGTTAATCGATGCGTGTATGTGTTTGTAGGGTTTTGTGTGAAACGGTAAAGGACTTCGTGGCTAAAGTGGGTCGGGCGTATGAGAAGAACACTGAGAACTCGGAGGAATCAGAGACTATGGCCAAAAAGGTGAGCTCTGATTGGCTGGTTAAGATCCAGAGAGGGACAGTGATTGGTTGAAGCGCATTTAAAAAAATATATTATTAATTTATCTATTTCTAATTACATTAAGCTCAAGTTCAGTCTCGAATTAATTTACCTGATAACATTTGCTTCTGATGTACCACATCACAGAATGATTCTGACTGGCTAATACTGTCATGATCTCTGTCCCGATTGGCTGCAGTGCGGCGTCTTAAAAGAGAAGCTGGACTCGCTGTTGAAGACGTTGGACGAGGAAGCTCAGGCTTCCGTCGTCAAGCCCACGCCGATGCCCACGCCCACCATCGCGGAGGAGCAGGAAGAAGGCGATTCGCAGGTTCCCCAGACCACGCCCATGCTCAAGCTCTCAGTCCCGCCTCCTTGCTCACCCCGCCCACCTGCTGCAATCTTTAAACCCAGAGAGCAGCTGATGCTGAGAGCCAACAGCTTGAAGAAAGCTATTAGACAGATTATAGAGCACACAGAAAAAGGTATCTACACACACACACACACACACACACACACACACACACACACTGTAGCTTATTCCACTTAATATATATATATAAATGAATATATACACACACTTTTTCTCTCTCCGCCTTTTTCCTCCCAGCGGTGGACGAACAGAACGCTCAGACGAGCGAAGTCTTCGGCACGGTGTCCCCCGAGGACGTAGAGGAGGAAGATGAGGATGTCCAGGAATACCAGGAGTCTCTGAGATCCTTCAGCAACAGATCACACCATCACAGGAGAGGTATTCCACCTCACACTATTACTGATGTCATTCTTTATTCGTTGTTACCCATAATTCCACAGCACCAGAGCATTATCTCTTAACTCCTACTGCATGTCCCACACTTTATAACCTTGTTCTCCCTCTCTGTCTCAGTGTGTAAGGCTCCATGCGAGAAGCTCATCTCTAAAGGCAGCTTATCAGCGGGAAGCTCGGCATCACTTCCTGCCCAGACAGGAAGTCGTGAGAACATGCTGAACGTCAAGATTCTGTTCCCTGGTAAGAGCAGAAGGAAATCCAGACTGCTGCACTGAGTAGTCAAAAGACAAAAGTAACCTGTGTGTGTGTGTGTGTGTGTGTGTGTGTGTGTGTGTGTGTGTGTGTGTGGCAGGTATGTCCGGCACTCTCCCCAGCAGTTCGGTTATCAGCAGGCTGCTAGTAAATGCTGACCCCTACAGCTGTGACCTGGAGAATCTGTGAGTGGCCTTCATCATCATCATCACCACCACCATCATAATCACCTTTTATATAAATTTATATAAACACCATCTATATGTTTGCGCACACAGGGAGTGTTACACAGAAAAGTGTGTGATGAACAATTACTTCGGTATCGGACTGGATGCCAAAATCTCACTGGACTTCAATAACAAGAGGGACGAACATCCAGAGAAGTGCAGGTGCGCGTTCACGCATGCACACACACACTTATTCTGCTTAATCACACACCAGTAGGTCATCTGATCAGTCCCCTAGTCCTGGTCCTTTGTAAATATAGTCTCCTACATATGAACGTTCAAGTTACGAACTTTCGAAGATACGAACATGCGTTTGCGCATGTTATTTATTTATTTATTTGTTTATTTGTTAGTTAGTATATTTGACAGGGATTCTAAATAACAACGTACTGTAATATACTATGTAGAGTCAATTATGTGAGCATTCTTAGACCTAGAGAATGTTTGTTGGACTTACGAACAAATTGGATTTACGAACGAGCTCTCAGTTCACATGTTAGGGGACTTGCTGTACTTGTTGACTGCTGATCCCCCTGATAGAGAGTGTGTTAAATAAGGGGCGTGGCAGGAAACAGGAAGTAGTGTCAATTTAAAGTTGCACCTTTTGGTTATAGTCAGGTTTAACTAAATGTGTTACACAAGCTACTGAAGTTGTTGAACTTGGAAACATAACTGTATGCAATGTTAATTTTAATATGATAACGTGTACATTTGTGTGTGTTCAGGAGCCGTACGAAGAACATGATGTGGTATGGGGTTCTGGGGACCAAAGAGCTTCTTCACAGGACATACAGAAACCTGGAACAGAGAGTGTTATTGGAGGTGTGTGTGTGTGTGTATGCGCATGTGCAGTGTGAGCTGGAAGACCTACAGTTCACTCCCGAGAATGTCAGGAGTTAAGTTGGATGTGGTCAAAAAAAAAAAAGCCTATAAATGCCTATTTTTATAGTTTAAACCCTAAATCTGCTCCCAAATAACATTAATTTCGTTTCAAATTCAGCTTAATACATTAACCTTAAAAAAAGAAAAAACAATGTAAACGTAAGCCCGTATACTGTACAGTAATGTCCTGCTGTGTCTCCCGCAGTGCTAGAATGTAAAATACCGCTGTTACCCCTCTATATGTACTGTAATTCATACAAGCGCATTTTCTTCAGTATGCGCTGTTGCTTTCTTTGGGCTCAGTACTGAAGGGTAAAAATCACTATTGTAATAGAAAAATTCACCATCCCAAGCCGCATTCTTTCCTCTACGGTTGCTTTGTTTTCTCAGTATTATATTTTATATGTAAATGTTGCTGCATTTACGTTAATATTTATACTGCAAAATTAGTTAATTCAATTGTTCTTAATAGTTTAGCGTTACAAATCACGTCAACTGTGTTCCTTGTGTGTTTGTGTCTGGGCAAGGCAATGGATAACTTCTTACTTTGTTTATACTTACTAAAGTGTAAGTGTGTGTGTGTGTAGTGTGATGGACGGACCATACCTCTGCCCAGTCTTCAGGGCATCGCCGTACTGAACATTCCCAGTTACGCTGGAGGAACAAACTTCTGGGGAGGAACTAAAGAGGACGAGGTGACCTGTACATGACAACACACACACACACTGTCTCTCTCTCCAGGTCACTGGTATACATTGAGAATCACCCACTTTTGTGTTTATATATGAAATGTGTGTGTGTGTGTGTTACAGACGTTCACAGCTCCGTCATTTGATGACAAGATCCTGGAGGTGGTAGCCGTGTTTGGCAGCATGCAGATGGCTGTGTCTCGCGTTATCAACCTACAACACCACCGAATAGCTCAGGTACATGACACACACACACACACACACACACACACACACACACACACACACGGAGTATGTTTATATATATATATACTATACAAGATAGAGTAGTAATACTCCATCTCTGTGACATTCCTGTTGTAATGGAAGACTTATTCTTTGTGTGTGTGTGTGTGTGTGTGTGTGTGTGTGTGTGTGTGTGTGTCTGAGCAGTGTCGTACAGTGAAGATCACCATCCTCGGTGATGAAGGTGTTCCAGTGCAGGTGGACGGAGAGGCGTGGATCCAGCCTCCAGGATTCATTAGGATCTTACACAAGAACCGCACACAGACACTGACCCGAGACAGGGTGACTTGGACACACACACACACCACACATTACATAGATATTTTCCCAGTAAGCCATGATCGATCTAGTAACTGATCGTTTTTTTATTTGTGTGTGTAGGCATTTGAGAATACACTGAAATCATGGGAGGACAAGCAAAAGTGTGACTTCACGCGGCCAGTATCCCAGCATGCAGTGCAGCCCGAGATCATCACCGAGGAGGAAACGGCTCAGATCAGTGTGTTTGGCCAGGCCGCAGGAGCGCTAATACACAGGTACACATGACACACTCTTTACACACACATGTGCACAATGTAAACGCTGGTTTGTTTGAACATTTAATTCAGTAGTGTTCTAGTCTGACATGTTTCATCACTATACACAGGGAAAAACCTGTACTTTACTCGTTACACCCAGTAACACGTCACACCGTGCACAGCCCATGGTTTAAAAACGTGTGTGTGTGTTTTTCAGCATCAGGGAAATTGCTCAGTCTCACCCCAGTATGGAGCAGGAATTGGCTCACGCAGTCAACGCCAGCTCTAAAGCCATGGACACTGTGTATGCCAACTCCAAGAACAACACGGTAAGTTTGTGATGTGTTTCACGAAATGCCACATATGCACGCCGATGACAGTCAGTGATAAGTGTGTTTGTGTGTGTGTGTTTAGGGCCTGACCTGCAGTGTGGTGCTACAGATGGTCAGTAACGTGAAAGCCCTACACAGCGAGACGGAGCTCTTGCTCACGGGAAAGATGTGCTTGGTAAGGAGTTAGCATAAACGTATACATTAGCATGTGAACCTGTTAGTGTGTATTTGTGTGTGAGATGTCTCTGTGCCCTGCAGCAGTTGGACCCGCCTCAGAAGGACCAACTACTTGCTGCTTTAGCAGCCGTCGCTCAGCAGCAGCGCAGACTTCTGGAAATCAGCTGGATCAGCGCGGTCATTGAGCCGACCGACGATGAGGTACATTCGCTAAGAACTACTGAAAAATGTGCAAACTCTGATCCCTCTAACTTATAGCATACATAGAGTACTGACCCCTATGCCTGACGAAGCACAGGGCTGAAACAATATTATGGCAATACTTGGATGCCAGTTCGTTTTGTATTGCATTTATATAAGTATCACGATTTCATAAATATACTGATTCACTATTACATTTTTCTCAGGTTTTATTACAATTAAACACATGAGAGCTAGTATATAATATAAACTATGTAAAACATGTACATGCTAATAACTAAACAGCATTAACCCTACTTCACTATCTTTCATTATCATACTAAATTACTCAATCATTACCGTATTCTACCTTAATTATATGGTAATTAACTATATTCAAACAAGCAGATCACTAACTTTAGCTGCTACACATCATCACTATTCATAAAGGCTCACGTTGTTAGCTACAGTGAACACAAAATCTGTAGCATTAACTACAGAAAATAGTAAAGTGTGTGTGTGTGTGTGTGTGTGTGTGTGTGTGTGTGTGTGTGTATATAGGGACATTCTTTGGATTTCTCCAAGCGTAGTCGAAGTGCTAAATTCCGCCTTGTTCCCAAATTTAAGAGGGACAAGAACAACAAGAACCGGGAGATGTGTACTACTCTCAACCTGCCTGGTATGTATTATCGTTTACATATACCTCATTATTTCCAAAGTTACATCAGAATTGCCTTTGTTACCCCCATGTTTCCTCAGAACTACCTCAGAAATACTATATTTACTTCACAGTTACCATACAACTATCTGATTTACCTCATAGTTACTAAAGTTACTTCATTTACCTGCTAATTAATGCAGTTACCTAAAATTACCACAAATTGATCTCAGATTTACCTCAGAATAGAATTACCATGGAATTACTACAGGTTTACCTCAGAATTGGCATACTTGCGGCAGAATTGTCTAATATACACCTCAGAATTAGTTATGTAAGTATTACCAGGAATGTACATGAGCTTTTTTCAACAAGATCAGGGAGATGTGTACTACTCTCAACCTGCCTGGTATGCATTACCCTTCACATATACCTTAGTATCGTCTTAGTACCCTAAGAATTACCTTAGTTAGAAGTACTTCAGATTTATGTCAGAATTACCCACAGAATAATTAGTTCCCTCATTTATTCCCGCAGATTATCTTAGATTAAGTGTTTACCTCAGAATTACCAATGAGGCACCTCAGACTTTCCTTAGTTGCCATAAAATTATCAGATTTACCTTATAGTTACTTAGGATTTATCTAATGATTAGCGCAATTACCTAAAAATTACCACAGAATGATCTGCCTCAGAATTACCTGTAAATTGCCACAGGGTTGATTTGTAATTACTCTACTTACTTCAGAATTGCCTTGGATATTCCTCAGAGTTCCCGCAGAATTAACTCAGATTTTATTATCCAATAATTAGTTCCCCTTATGTTTTATCTCAGATTAACTGTTTAGATAGTTCAGAATTATCAGAAAAGTATCTAAGGAATTTTCGTAGATATGAAGTTTGGTAAACTTGTGATGTGTAATTGCATGATGTTTATTATGTATACTGTGTGTGTGTGTGTGTGTGTGTGTGTGTGTGTGTGTGTGTGTGTGTGTGTGTGTGCAGTGAATATGTGGGGAGTGGACGAAGTGGCCTGTTGGTTGGAGCAGCTGTCTCTCTCAGAGTATAAGGAGATCTTCATCAGGCATGATGTGCGTGGACCTGAACTGCAGCACCTAGAGAGGAGAGACTTAAAGGTAATCAGCTCTGTGTGTGTGTGTGTGTGTGTGTGTGTGTGTGTGTGTGTGTGTGTGTGTGTGTGTGTGTCACGTAAGTGTGTGTAGTACACAGTATGTGGGGTTCAGTATTTTCACTGTGTCCCTTTTATCTATCTCAGGACCTGGGTGTGACAAAGGTTGGTCACATGAAGCGGATCCTGCAGGGAATCAGAGATCTGAATCGAACCAGCACGGCCAGTGAGGCGTAGACCCTCTGAGCCAATCAGACACTCAGAGGGGGTGGGACCAGTCTCAGCATAGCCAATCAGCTCAGAGGGACCAGTGCAGTTATGTCACTCAAATCTCAAATCACAGCCCAGCACAGTGCCTTCATTTCACATTTGTGACATGAATATAGAGAAGCCTTGACTGCCTGTGTATGTGTGTGTGTGTGTGTGTGTGTGTGTGTGTGTGTGTACGTACGTACGTGTGTACGTACGTGTGTGTGTGTGTGTGTGTGTGTGTGTGTGTGTGTGTGTGTGTGTGTGCTGCTTAAGTGTACATGAGTATGATTTAGGACGAATGGAGCGGTAAATACGAGCCATCAGAAACCAAAGGGCTATGAAAGTGAAATAAGAAACTGTGCTAATTAGCCATTTTCCAAAAAAAAAAAAAAAATCAGGAAATATTATTCAGGAATCCATGCTGTTTGAAATTGGATAGCTTTATTTAAAAAATTAATCACATTATCTAACTTTAACCACAGTGCGTCATGACAATCAGTAAAGTAATGATCAAGTGAGAAATAGCCTGGTCCAACAGATACAACCACAATCTACCTGTGTGTGTGTGCGTGTGTGTGTGTGTGTGTGTGTGCGTGTGTGTGTGTGTGTGTGTGTGAGAGAGAGAGAACAACACTACTCAGCCAAAAAAAAAAAAAGAAATACACATCATTGGATTTGTATTAGCATCAGAGCGTAAGGGCTAACGTTAGATTTCAGTAACACACACTAGCTGGAGTTTACAAATCTGACTTTCAACAACACATCAGTATTATAATATGGGTGTCACAGAAAGTACATTTCCGTTTACGATCAGTGCGGCAGCATTCGTATAATGCATACAGTCGACCTATTTAACCAGCCTGATTAACACAACTCTTATTAAACCTGACTCCTCAGAAATGTGTGTGTGTGTGTGTGTGTGAGAAAGAGAGAGAGAGATTAGTCATATCATAATGTCCTGTAGTATTTGTCTTAAATATTTATTAAGCTCTGTGTGTTTCGTACAAAACTCTGTATGAGTGTACATACATTCCTCCTGTACAAACAGTCTGTATTAAACCAGTGCTGAGTTACACAAAATGTGTGTTTGTGTGTGGATATAATTCTTGATTCTGATTGGACAGAAGGTAAGGCGTTTTCACATTGCTTCCAAGAACAGTTGATTCCAAAGTCAGGTTTATTTGATAAGTGTGAACACAAACGTTCCGCCCTTGGGACCCGTGCTTGAATTCGTTTAATGAGGTGGTCTCAGGCACAGTCAGGGAGGGATGGAATAAATCCAGTGTCAGTAATTTAAAAAATGTAATTGTTTTCTTTGCTTATTGCCGGCATTGCTGAAATGCTGACGTTTTTGACCATGCAGTGAAGTTTTGTATTAAACTATCATCATCCCTCTCATGAAAATTCCTTACAATCAGAGTGGATCGGGTCGGTCTGTTCCGACTGAGGTGGTTAAATAATGCTTTTTTTATGCTGACTTTCATATCATTTGATTATTCGTTTAATATTAGTGTCCATATACTGTAAGCAGCTATAGTTACTAATCACTGATTATTTATCTGAAAACCCAATCACTGATTATCATCAGAACACTTCATTGATTCCCTCAGATAAATTGTTAATTTGCAGTTGCTTACAGTATAATCTAAAGTCAAATATAAAATTTACAATAAAATATAAGCATCATAGAATTATTGCACTACTACTTGCACATAAATTGATGGACAATATATAAATGTGGCATGAAAATCTATGGAATTGAATTTGAATTGAATTGAAATTTATTGTAATGTGCAGAGTAAAAACAACAATTTAAACCATACAATGAAAATTCTTACTTTCCCCAGCTCTCTGACCACACATAGGAACAGACTCAAAACATATAAAGACGTACATAAACTCGCATTTAAAAAAACAACTATATTCTAAACTATACTAACTCCATGTGTGTCATATACTTTGATGGCCACAGCCACAAAATGATCTGTAGCACTCTGAGGTTCATTGTGGTTCTGTGAGTCTGCATGTTATGGAGTGGGTGGGAGCAGTTTTCCAGAATGTACTGTACTCTGGAGGGCATCATTCTTTCAGACACCGTCACTGGAAAGTCCAGCTCATCCCAGACATTACTGGCCTTGCGAATCAGTTTGTTGTGAAGGTTGGAGCAGTGGCCACCACAAACTCTCAAAATATTCTCAACATTGTCTGGCAAATATAGAGGTGACTCTAGTGTCCTTAATACTTCAGTGTCTTTACTCCAGTCCAGTTAATTGTCTACATTCCTTACCAGTTATCTGTAATCACATCCACATCACTGTTCTCAAAGACCAATCACTGGTCACCATTGTGGCTACAGATCAATCACTGCTTACCCCTGTGCCTAAAGATCAATCACTGTTCTCCATTCTGCTTAAAGATTGATCACTGCTCATCATTGTGTTTACAGATCAGTCATTGGTCACCATTAGTCCACTATGCTAGAAGGAAAAGTTGAACTGGAAAAGTTCAAATAAAAACGCAAATAATTAAAGAATAAAAAAAATAACCTGCGTTGGCCGGGAATCGAACCCGGGTCATCCCGCGCGGCGGCCGGGTATTCTTTAGCTAAAATCCCTAAACGGTTTCCCATTCATTTTCAATGGTAGTGCTAAACCACTACGGATGCAATATACCTTGAACTTTCTTATAACTTAGCAACACGTTTTACGGCAGTTTGAGACAAAATACACTTAAGCATCGTGGAAACAATGCCAGTGTTTGACGCCAATCAGATGATTAAACCCAAGTAACTTATACTCAAGTGTCAGAAGGATTCAAAATCCCAAGTTAGTACAAAAGTAATGGCACAAGGGAACCTAAATAGTTGCAAATTTTAACATTACAAAATTTACAGGTATTAAAAAATAACTACAAGAGAAAATATAATTTTACTGATATTAATACCGAAACAAACTAAATAAGAAAAGTGGATTCGCTCAGATGCTTAAATAAACCTAATGTAACCGTTAAACTGACCTTAATGGACAGCACAAAAAGACACTGTGAATTCAAAATAACTTTAAAGTAAAAAGTTACATGATACCCTGAGGGATTGTTCACGTGTCACGTGTAAAAAAAAATGCACAAAACACCTGATTTTTCTTTCTTTCTAAAGCGCTCTGGAGCTCCTGCGGCGTCTTTCGTTGCTAAGTAACCAGGAGCCGCGACGCGCACGAGCGTCGCTCCGTATTGCGTATCCGTGAGCGCGCTTGTCACGTGTCTCCTTTTAAAACAACAAAAACTGAGCGCGCAAACAGTGACTCTGACAGAATATGCTGAAATATAAATGTTAACAAAGTCTGCTGCTTCAGTGTTTCTAGATCCTTTTGTCAGATGTCACTATGGTGTACTGAAATATAATTACAAGCATTTAATAACTTTCAAAGGCCTTTACTGACAATTACATTAAGGTTATGCAAAGAGTCAGTATTTGCAGAGTTGTCCCTTCTTCTTCAAGTCCCCTGCAATTCGCTCTGGCCTGCTGTCAATCAACTTCTGGACCACCTCCTGATGGATAGCAGCCGATTCTTAATAATCAATGCAGTTTGTGGGTTTTTGTTTGTCCACCTGCCTCTTGAGGATTGACCACAAGTTCTCAGTGGGATTAAGGTCTGGGGAGTTTCCTGGCCATGGACACAAAATGTCTATATATAAACAATATAAACCACTTAGTTATCACTTTTTGCCTTATAGCAAGGTGCTTCATATTGTTAAAAAGGCATTGCTCATCACCAAACTGTTCTTAAATGGTTGGGAGATTCCAGCAATTTAAGAGGTTTTGTAAAAAATAAAAAAAATGTAATTCATGGCTGAGAAGCGAGCCCAAACATGAATGGTCTTTACTGTTGGCAAAACACAGGACTGATGGTAGCTCTCTCCTTTATACATTTCAAGAAGGGCAGCAATGAAGCCGCGTCTCTCTAGATAAAAGATCAGGGACAGATTAATATTCTGCAAAAGGTACAGGATTGCTTGTGAAATACTTTAATTATACTTCAGAATACCAGGGTAACGTCTGACACAAAGGATCTAATGACAGTGAAGAAGCAGACTTTGTGAAAAGTAAAATTTGTGTTATTCTCCAAACTTTTGGCTACGACTATAGACTAAATATCAACTTACCCAGAGAACTACATATAAAATCATTTGCGTTGGCCGGGAATCGAACCCGGGTCAACTGCTTGGAAGGCAGCTATGCTCACCACTATACCACCAACGCAAGCGTATAGCGAGTTGAGACATGCTGAAACTCCACCCTATCAGCGATGTGTTATATAAATAATATTACACATAATTTGTATACAGCGAATACTGCATTGCTAAAGTTTCTCTATTGTTGCTAAACCATAAGCAACACCGAGGAGAAAATGTAATTTGCGTTGGCCGGGAATCGAACCCGGGTCAACTGCTTGGAAGGCAGCTATGCTCACCACTATACCACCAACGCATGGGAAGCGCGACAAGCGGAAACCCCTAAAGCCTGTAAGCGAACTTACGCGTGAACATGTTTAGTTTTTCGCGCGGAAAGCTAGAAACGTAATCGCAGCGTCAAAACTCGCGATGAATCATGATGAACCAAACCGCGTTGGTGAGATAGGGTTTAAGACAGACCGAGTCAAAATAAACTTAAACATAGTGGAAATAATGCCAGTGTTTGCCTGCGATCAGATGCTTAAAATAAAACAAATCTAAGTTTAAATCAATTTATGTTCAAATGTCAGAAAGATTCAAAATGCTCCGCTTGCATATTTAATACTTGGATTTTGTGGGTTACTTCAGTTTTTTACTTCAGTTTTTCTTATAGCAAGGTGCTTCATCATGCTGAAAAATGTATTGTTTATCATTGATTATCGTTCTCAAAACTTTGGCCACGACGGTAGGCAGTGTTATATTAATAAAGTTTCTCAACCGAAACAGACCCTGAGAAAAGTATTTAATAAAAACAAGTTTCCCTTTGCGTTGGCCGGGAATCGAACCCGGGTCAACTGCTTGGAAGGCAGCTATGCTCACCACTATACCACCAACGCAATGCGATTAAAACATGACACATGCCGAAACTCAACCGCGAAGTCATTTATATAAAAATGTTTTATATACGTACTACTATATGTAAACTATTATATAGAGAGCATTAGATTCGTCGAATGTCTAAATTGTTAAATATCAATCAACGCTGAGGGGAAAAAAAAGTATTTTACTCAATATTAAAATATAGCATGCAGCCATTATAGTGTGGCTGAATCATAACCCAGTTGTCCTGCCTACATAGGCACACTACATTCACTGTAAGAGTAAGGACTCCTCTACTCCCTTCGTAGTGATAATTATATCACATAAGCATGGATTTTGGATTGAATCCGAACCAATGTTAGGTGTGAAAAACGGAGTCATGTGCTTGTGAACAGATATTGTATTATTGTATGTTTTTGTGCAGTTCACACACACAAAGAAATAAATTAAATAATAATTCTTATAAGAAGGAGATCAGGAAAAACTAACTAACAACTGCTTGTCGATGTTGTTGTGATAAATATCGAGATGGATTTGTTTGCAGATCTTCCTGCTCCCACGAATAATACAAACTCGGGTAAATATGAGTATTTTTCTTTTAAAAAAATATTTGTTATGTTTTATATAGAGATCTATTTAATGGTTGCTAGCTAAGATGCTCAATGAACACTTGGATTAGCTAGCTCGTACTAGCTAGTCACACCTAGCAAGTTAGCTAAACTTGCTAAACGCCTGTGTTTGTCTCGGGAAGCTCTTCTGTTGAGAATATGAATGGTTTATATTTATTTTAAGAATATTATGTGAGTAATATTGTGTAAGTGAAAATTTTGTTGTGGTTGTATTAGTGTTGAAGCACAAGCTAACAGAAACTCATGCAGGAACAAGAGCTAGCATAGATTAGCTTAGCTAATAGAGGAGCTGTGGTTTTTTCTCACTGTTTATTTATTTATTTATTTATTTTTAGCTTTGCTTTGTATGCTTCTCCGTGTTTAAACTTCATAAAACCTTTTTGGGAGGAGAAAAAAATCTTAATCTTACTTTGATGGCTAATCTCCAGTTAATAGTGTAAATTTTGTACCCAGTAACAGCTACTGCATTCATAAAGACTGTCCTATGCTCATCCCAGGACTCATCATCACTGTGTGTGTGTTTAGGCAGTAAAGATGAAGACGGCGTCCAGGGCCGAGGAGAGAAGAGACACAGGGAGACGCACTCGGATGACGAGCGGAATGAGACGGAAAAGAAAGTTTGTAAAGGTTTTCAGCATTTACACACACACACACACCATTAGGCAGGGTGTGTCTGGGTGTGTGTTGCTGTGTTCATTGTGTGTACGTGTGTGTGTGTGTTGCAGGACTGGCTAAGCTGAAGGGCTTCGTTGCGGCGCGGCGAGGCGAACGAGAGGACATGCAGGATGCTCATGTCATCTTACCCAACCTCCATACAGATACACTGCCTACACATGTGTGAGTAAACACACATTCTCTCATTTACTCAGGCTGAATCCCAAATCTCTGACTAATGATTTATAGAGAGCTGTTTGGGACACTGACAAAGGCTCTACTGCTCTAAATGAGCTCTCTGTCTCCGTTTCTCTCTGTCTCTCATTCTCTGTGCAGGTCCAGGTTGGGATATTTCGCTGTGTTTGATGGTCATGGTGGTGCTCGAGCGTCTCAGTTTGCTGCTGAACATCTGCACCACACACTTCTTAGCAAATTCCCTAAAGGTACATGTCAAGTCAATTCAAGTCAAGTCAATTTTATTTATATAGCGCTTTTAACAATTGACATTGTCGCAAAGCAGCTTTACACAATAAAAAGAAGTAAGTCTGTATGCAATGTGTATGAATCAAAATGATAAGATTGTCCCTGATGAGCAAGCCGAGGGCGACGGTGGCAAGGAAAAACTCCCTGGGATGGTAATAGGAAGAAACCTTGAGAGGAACCAGACTCAACAGGGAACCCATCCTCATCTGGGTGATAACGGATAGCAGGGATTGATCAACTTAATAATGTGTACTGGAAGTTCAG
Organism: Clarias macrocephalus; assembly: GCA_011419295.1. Taxonomy (NCBI): domain Eukaryota; kingdom Metazoa; phylum Chordata; class Actinopteri; order Siluriformes; family Clariidae; genus Clarias; species Clarias macrocephalus. Next base: position 56,900 of record JAAGKR010003769.1, read on the forward strand.
TGTAACAGGAGATGTGTTAAAATTAAAAGGAGTCCAGTTTGTTCCTGGAGGCTCAGGTAGACTGTAGGAGATTCCAGTCCTGAGCTATCGAACAACTGAAGTCACAGGTCCCCAGAGCATCAATCGATGATAGGACAGTCTTAATGGAAACCATCCCCAGCCACCATACAAATCCAGGCAGACCACACGGGGCATCCATGCGACGAGATCTCCAACCAGAAGCAGGACTCCAGGACCAGTTAGACGGGTCCAGAGGGAAGA
>JAAGKR010003769.1:57180-69881 GCA_011419295.1 Clarias macrocephalus
GACAAAGGCTCTACTGCTCTAAATGAGCTCTCTGTCTCCGTTTCTCTCTGTCTCTCATTCTCTGTGCAGGTCCAGGTTGGGATATTTCGCTGTGTTTGATGGTCATGGTGGTGCTCGAGCGTCTCAGTTTGCTGCTGAACATCTGCACCACACACTTCTTAGCAAATTCCCTAAAGGTACATGGTCTACTTACTTCTTCCCAGCTTAGGACTCAAAAAGGAAGTGTCCGGTGGGGTTAACCTTCACCTAGACACTTACTGAACGTCGCCGTCGTATCACTGTCACATCATCACCGCCTCATCTATGCCTCTCACCTAGACAACCATCACCATGATGGGAAGTGTGTGTGAGAATAGATAATTTAGTGCCGAAATTCACTGTAATACTCTGTTCTCTTTCAGGAGAGGTTGAGAATCTGGATAAACTGGTGAGGAAATGTCTTCTCGACACGTTTCGCCACACGGATGAGGAATTCCTGAAGAAAGCCTCTAGCCAGTAAGTCTTGTGTTATCTGTGTGATTTATATTTATTTAAGCTTCACTTGAATACTTAAACTATCGACTTCATCTACCTAATACTATTTATTATAGTACTTTATGTTAAAGGTTTATGATTGGGTGGTTCAGGTTACAGATTATGAAATTAGATGTGTTTCCACAGGAATAATAATAAAAAAAATTAAAAGAATTAAACAAAAATCAGTTATTTGAAAGTGAATTCATTCAGGGGCAGTTGTGACTCAAATGGTTAAGGCTCTGGGTTGCTGATCGGAAGGTTGTGGCATCAAGTTCTTAAGTAAGGCTCTCAACCCTATCTGCTCCAGGGGCTCTGACCCTGCACTCTCTGACCCCAGCTTCCTAACTGGGATATGTGAAAAAAAATTATTACACTTTGCTGTAAAGGACATATGACAAGTAATTAAATCTTAATTTCTCTTAAAATGAAAACTGAAAAACTAACATTTAAAAGCAAAAAAAAAAGTTTTTTCTACGTGTAGCTCGTAGGCTCGTAGGCAGGACGGCACAAGTTAATTTACAAAGCTGGGTTCGTGTGTTTGTGTGCGTTGCAGGAAGCCGGTATGGAAGGACGGCTCCACGGCTACGTGCATGTTCGTTGTGGATGATGATCTGTACGTGGCCAATCTTGGAGACAGCAGAGTGAGTACTTGTTGAACATATTTACAACTGTAGTTCAAGTCCTTTCGAGTAGACTTCATCCAGTGTACAGGTTTTCAGCCCTGTCTGAGGACTTGGGATGTGAAAGATCATTAATCAATTACTTTTCATTAGGAATTTAAGTATTTAAAAATATATTAACTGATAATGTTTATTTTGCATATTATTTCTCAGTAGCTCACATATTTGTTTAACGTTTACACCACAAGAGTAAAATTGCTATTCTGTGTGTATGTGATATCAGACTGTGCATTTTTATAGGTGTGTTTATTTAAGACTGTTTAAAAGAAACATAAACTGAGGGAACATAAACTTTTTTTTCATTAATAATTGATGAATATTTGGTTATTAATCGTTAAACTATCAGTTACTGAAAATGTGTTTTTGTGGTCCAGGCAGTGCTGTGTCGCGTGGAACACACTGAGGATGGAGAGGAGAAGTGTGTGTGTGTGCCGCTCAGTAAAGAACACAACCCTACCATCTATGAAGAGCGCATGAGGATACAGAGAGCAGGAGGAACTGTCAGGTCGACTTATCACTTGTGTTACTATAGATATGGGGTATGGATCCTGTTTAAACAGAATTTAATACTGAAAATGAAAGTGTGTGTGTGCGCGCAGAGATGGGCGTGTGTTAGGCGTGTTAGAAGTTTCCCGCTCCATCGGAGATGGTCAGTATAAACGCTGTGGAGTGATCTCAACACCTGACCTGAGACGCTGCACTCTCAGCCCTAAAGACAAGTGAGACTCACACACATACATGCGCACACACAGAGTTTATGTATGTTGTGTTAATATGAGTGTGTTTTTTTTTTTTTTTTGTTGTTGTCCTGTATGTATAGGTTTGTGATTCTGGCATGTGATGGACTTTTCAAAGTGTTCTCAGCAGACGAGGCTGTTCGGTTCGTCAACAAATTTCTAAAGGTGTGTGTGTGTTTGTGCACAAATAGCAACAGCATACCAACCTTGCTACATGGAATAACATATTTAAACTATTGATAGGGTTGTGATTAGACTGATATGATGATGATGATGATGATGATGATGATGATTCTAGAATCTGGTCATATTACCACGATTTTATGGAGGGTTTGGATTGATCTTCCAATATGTCAGAGGTGATCTGTCTTCAACAGCTGAGGTTTTGGATCAATTACGTTTGATGTATGATAATGGATTGTTGACAAAAATGAAATATTGCTGACAACAAGGTGGCCACCCAGAGCTTATTCTTGATGTTGGTGAAGGTTTGGCAGTGTTCAGTGATCACATTGGAGGTTTGGGGCTGATTGATGACTGATTAAACTGATTGATTAAATGATCATGATTGTAAATGGATTGGAGCTGATTTGTGCTGGAGATTAGGGGCTGATTGATGGAGGTGGTGATGGAGGTTAGGGGCTAATTGATGGAGGCGAAGTGGGTTTAAAGTTTTGGGTGAGTTAACAGTAATTATTAAGATTTTAGGCTAAATGGCGATGAGGTTTTAGGTTGATTTGCAGTAAATGGAAGTTTCAGGCTTGTTATTGAGGATGATGATGATTAAAGATCTGGGATGATGCTACTGTTTCAAGTTGTAGCCATTTCTGTCTACCATTTCTTTTTCCCTTCGCTCATCTCAGTTCTGCGTCTGCCTTACAGGACGAGGTGGTGGAGTCCAAGGAGGGACAGACGATGGAGGAGGGCCGATTCGAAGCTGCGTGTCAGAAACTGGCTAGCGAGGCTGTGAGGCGAGGTTGTGCAGACAACGTCACGGTCATCCTAATCTCCATCGAGTTCTGACACATTTCTCTCTCACACTCGCACACACCAGATGAGGGTGTAGGCTTCTTATGGCATTTTCATCATTCTCAAGTGGACATTTCTAAAAGATCTTCAAACAAAGAGTGTGGGGGTTTTGAGGCAAATAAAAATCTTACTATTGTCACTGTGTTTGTTTTTATTATGTGGGAAGTGGGTCAACACCTATAAAACTTGGGGGAAAATGTTTTTGCAAATTAGATGGAAAGTAAGGACATGTCGCATAGGATTTCTTTTCAATAAAACCAACGTGTTAAATAACATGACTCTAAACTTCTGCCTTAAGTTTTATTACTGGATATCACTTTAAAAGATAAACATCACTTTCACTTTTGGCTTCATAAATATCAGTAATTAAGATGTAATTCATTGGGTGAGAGTTTATGGAAGGGTGTGATCAAAATTATTGTCTTGGAATCTCACCTCACCAGTCCAATGTTGTTGTATCTCGATGTACACACCTGACACACTATGTAGGCCGAGTATAAGAACCACGGCAAACGTCTCACCCGGCACAGGTTTTATGCACCATGCCCTTCCTGACGCAACCTTCCCATTTTAACCCTTTCATTCAAACAACCTTTGTATCTATGCTAGTAATAATAATGTTGAACTGTGAGATCAGTGCAATGCAGGTAGACAACCCTTTCACAAGAATAATAAGAGGGGTGTACGATTATTAGATTTACATGTATGCAAAAAAACTTAGCAATTATAAAGATGACATTTATTATACAATCTTTATTATCCTCCTTCTTCTTAGTAGAGAGAAAAACAAAAATCAGGAAACAAACTTTGAATAAAAACAAGACAAAGTTTTGTAATCATACGTCCAAAAAAAAAAGCTCAATGGTTTCAGGTTACAAAAATGCAGCTAGTGTCGATATACTGTCCTTTTTAAAATCTCGAAGAAATTAAAGTTTTGACAGGAAAATATTTCTATAATAAATTCTATAAATTTAAATAAGATTTCTCTCATCTTGTTAATTAGAATACATTTATAAGGTAAAGTCAGGACTTTTTCCCCCCCCCCAAGGAATATTGTTAACAAAACCCTTTCAGGGTGACATCACATGAGATACAGTGAAAAATAAGTTGTTAAAAAAATTACTTTAACTCTTTTATTGTCGTGATGAGCATCTGGGGGAAAAAAAACATTTTGCCAGCAACATTTTTTGCTCGGATGAATATCTGAAACAAGAGGAGCTGAAAGAGAAAATGCTCTGAACAGCATAATCACACCTGCGGAAATGGCATAAAAAATAGCGAATTCCTTTACAGATACAGGAATGGGTTAAGTAGAAAGGAATTCAGTATATCTATATACAGGAACTGATCATTGGGTTTAAGTACTTGACCATCTAAGACAATGTTATTGTTAATCCATTGAAGAAGAAAAAAAAGATAGATTTATTTATGTATAGTAATGTTCTTGTTGTTCCCTATAAAGTATGTGTGTGGAGTAAAACTGTGCTTAGAAATTAGAGAACAGGAGAGTAACATCTGTCTGTGCAAGTTAGAAAGTTTGATGGGGACTTTTTCTTTGAGTTGTGGTAGATGGATGGGGGTTGACATGGGACTTTTACTTTGACAGGCGGTGAAAATGTCACCTGCTGCTTCACACACTGCTTCGTGCGTGCGTGCGTATGTGTGTGTGTTTGTTTAAGAGGAGAACAGCTGCTGTCCTTCCAGGCAACACAAGAACGTCTCTTTTTAAATCAGCGTTATGTATTAGATGTATACGGCTTCATCTGTAGAGTCGCTGTGAAGGCGTTATAAGCGGTTATAGGCGGTTATAAGCTCAGCCGAACCGTTATGCGCGCACAGATCATCTCCGTTATCTCCCAATCGGCGCGTGCACACCGGATCTGAATCTTCGCCTTTGCGCGCACGCGTGTTTTACGTGCCGTGTATTTTGCGGACAACGTTTTGATAAACAACGTTTCGTAAAGCTGAGCGTTAATGATGAACTGTTGTTAAGTGGTGGCTCGGGAAGGAAACGCAGGGACAGAAACAGGACGCGCTGGGAGCTAGAAAACCCGGCATGGACTACTTCCTGGATTTCGAGGAGTGCATCCGGGACTCTCCGGTGTTCAGGTACCAACCACACCACACCACACTGCGCATGCGCTTATAGTACACACTCTGTGGTGGCTTAGGGGAAAAGAACCCCTTTAAAGCAGTATTTAAAAAAACAAAAACACATTTTACACAATAAATTATTTAGTTCTATAAACTTTAGATGTTATTGAACTGAACTAAAATATGAAACGTTTTAGTATTTTAACAAAGTTACTTTTAGATAAAAAAAATAGTTATTTATTGCAAATAACATTTAATTCATTAGTGGAAGAAAAAAATGGTTTTAATTATTAGCAAATCCTAAGGAATTAAAATTGTACTAATCTCATTTTGGTTGTCAGCATTGTAAAAAATCTGCCTCAGTCTGAGGTAAAAGTCCCTCACAAGCTCCGTTCATGTACAGCAAAATAATCACTAATTCAGTCAGCTGTCTTAACTAATAAGTTTTAATTATACTTTTGAATTCTATATATGAACTACAAATTGATTCAGTTATGAATTTAGATTATTTTGTATGGTGATGAACGTACTGCCACACTTTTATCTAAAATAGATTAAAAAATAAATAAATAAATAAACTTTTATGAATACCAAATTGGCCATAGTGTATTTATGTCTGGGTGTGTGAATGTGTGTGCTTGTGCCCTGTAATAGGTTGACACCCAATTTAGGGTGTACGCCACCTTGTGCCTTAAGTTCCCCCTGCGAGCCCTAAGCAGTATAGACAATGGAAGAATGTGGGTTTCGGTTTTGCTGCACCTAGCTATCTAACAGCTTGATCAAAGCCTGACATTCACTATCGCACGTAGAAAACACACATAGCTAGAAATCGATATTTTGTTCTAGTTTACCAAAGAAGTCATGATTTGATATCCTCTTTCTTTACATCATTTCCCCAGGCTGTCTTTGGAGCGATGTGAGAATGACCTAGAGGAGCTGGAGAGTCGAATGGAGAAGGTAAGGATTACCTACAATAACACACATGCACAAAACATGTTTTTGTACGTGTATACGACATTATGTCTGTGTTCCCGTCCTCGTTTGTCTCTCGGTAGGTGATGAAGTTGTGTAATAAGATGGTGGATGATGGTCAGGTGTTTTGTTCCACTAATCAACTCTTCCTGTCTGCGCTGGCTGAGCTCACGTCACACCATAAAAACAACACCGTTATAGAGGTGAGTTCAAGTGTTGTGTGTGTGTGTGTGTGTGTGTTTGTGTGTGTTTGTGTGTGTTTGTGTGTGTGTGTGTGTGTGTGTGTGTATACATATAGTATGGGAGTGTCCAGATCCCAGGCTCACTATTGTAACATATAGACTAAACAAACACAGAACACTGGAGTTTTAATATTTATGTGTGTGTGTGTGTGTGTGTGTGTGTGTGTGTGTGTGTGTGTGTGTGTTTGTAGACTTGTCTGCAGCAGTTTAACCAGGCTCTGCAAGAGATGATCCACTTCCACAAAGTGAGTCCCATGTTTCTGACTTATAATCACTATAATCTGATCAATTCTAGTAGATTCTAGTAATCAGTATTTGGCGAATCAGTCAGTAATACAGTCAGTCAGTATTTTAATTAATCTGTACATATATATTTAGTGAGTATTTAGTAAGTAATTAAGTCAGTCAGTAGCTTATTTATTTAGTCAGTAACCCAGTGCGTCAGTCAGCAGCTCCTTTATTCAAACACTATCTCAGGTCGTCAGCAGGCCAGTAAGTCAGTTAGTAGCTCCATGAATCGGTCAGCAGCTCAGTAAGTCAGTGATTAGCCAAGTTAGTCAGTAGCTCAATTATTCAGTCAGTATCTCAGTGAGTCAGGCAGTAGCCTGGGGCATCAGTAAGTAACTCAGTGAGTCAGTCAGTAGTATGATATGTCTGTCAGTAGCTCAACAAGTAAACAATTATCTCAGTGACTCAGTCAGCAGCTCAAAGAGTCAGTTAGCATCAGAGTAAGTCAGTCAGTAGCTTATTTATTTAGTCAGTAACCCAGTGCATCAGTCAGCAGCTACTTATCCAATCAGTATCTCAGTGAGTCACCAGGCTAGTGAGTCAGTCAGTAGCCCCCTGAGTCAGTCAGTAGCTCAGTGATTAGCCAAGTTAGTCAGTAGCTCATTCATTCAGTCAGCATCTCTGTGAATCAGTTCTAATCTCAGTGAGTCAGTCAGTCAGTAGCTCAGTGAGTGAGTCGGTAGTACAATATGTCAGTCAGTAAATCAGTGAGTGAGTAAGTATCTCTCTGATTCAGTCAGTAGGCTGGTGAGTCAGTCAGTAGCTAATCTGTTCAATCAGCATTCTGAGCCTGAGTCAGATTTTTTAAAAGCAAAATCTCAGCGAGTCAGTCAGTAGCCCGATGTTTAAGTGTCAGTAATTGTGTATATCAGTGAATAATCTTGTGTTCGTGTTTAGATACTGCTTGACCAGACTCGGAGAGCGATCACACAGCAACTCACACATCTACTGACGCAGTATGTCGATTGCAAACACACAATAATGAAGCATACTCTCTCTCTCTCTCACACACACACAAACACACACAAACACACACACACATATGCACACACATATATATTTAGTGACTGCTTTTTTTTTTTTAAACTAGCTTACATTTACACACAGACTCACATTTTCATGTATGATTTGTGTGTGTATGATTAGTATCCTGTGTTTGTGTGTCTGTGTGTGCGTGCTCACGTGCACGCAGGTACCTCCCCCCGATGCGCGGTGCTCGCTGTGAGTGTGTGCGGATCAGAGATGAGCTGAACTCTGCGCTGGTGAAGAGCTCTCAGGTTCCACAGCACAAAGCGGCCGAGGCAGAGCGACACACACACCTGCTGCTCGCAACGCGCAAGTGCTACACACACTGCAGCCTGGACTACTGCCTACAGGTAGCACAATCTCACACACACACACACTTGGACACATGTGACACTAACATGTGCCGCACTGGAGCACTGTGCCACGCTTTTATGTACACACACAAAGATAGGACGGACTGCACATCTGTCCATTCTAAACACCTGTGTGGACACATCATGAGTCACACGCTGGTCCACACTGTACAGGTGGTCCCTGACTTACGGATAAGTTCCGTTCTGTGAGCACGTTCGTACGTCCGATTTGTTTTTAAGTCCGACAAAGTGAGTCTTTTGCGCCTTTGACATTGAGCACGCCAATCTACTGCACTAAATCTGTCTCCTTTCCCCACACTGCCATCATGTGGACGAACACTGTAACCGCGCCTAAGGAGATTAATTTCACAGTGAAATCTAAGTGTTGTCGCTGCGCCTTTAAACCGCGAGGGGGAATCCCAGAAGCCATTTTGTCTCAGAGCTTTTTTGTTGAGGATTTTCACCCTCAGGACAGCTTTAAGGGAGAGCCATTTTCTATCATCGTGTCCCCGGTCTGATTCACTGAATCCGATCCATTCCCACCTGCGGAAATTCATAACTCGAATGTTCGTAAGTCGGGGGCTACCTGTACAATGAACTTCAGTGTACTAATGCGAAGGGATCTCATCTGTTCAATCATGAGCCGTGTCGCTAATACACACTTTCTTATTTATTTATTTATTTTTATTTCAGCTGAATAATTTCCTGACTCAGCAGAAGCTGGACGTGCTGAACTCAGTGAGTACTAAACACACCGAGCTCACACACACAGCTCTGGGACCTCAGAAATCACACACTTGAAGCAGCTTCACATATTATCAAGTGATGTGTTTAATAATAGATTCTGATCATTTGTGTTTGTTTGCAGGTTTTCTCCTTTTTTCACGCACAGAACACGTTTTTTCATCAGGGCTTTGACCTGCTAAAAGATCTGGATCCGACCGTGAAGACTATGGCAGTTGAGGTAGAAACACACACACACACACAGAAACACATATGCGGAAGAAGACCGATACATGGAGGAAAGATATGATGACAGAAAGAAATACAGTGTGTGTGTGTGTGTGTGTGTGTGTGTGTGTGTGTGTGTGTGTGTGTTTGTGTCCACAGCTATCTCGGCTCTCAGCTGAATGCGTGAACAGAAAGAAGAACCTGGAGCATCAGCACCTGCTCGTCCAGCAGAGAGTCAGTGACCCTTAATAACTAGACTACTGAGTTATAACGCATTACGACATTGTTATAACTTTATTCAACTCTAGTGTTTATTACCCTCACTGTCTAATCTGTTATAACCACAGACGTGTGTAATGTAATACATTTATAAATTTATTATAGTGACATTAGACTGAAATAACTACATTGTACTTCTGTAGGATAATAGCTGTGTGTGTGTGTGTGTGTGTGTGTGTGTGTGTGTGTGTGTAGGACGCCTGTGGGGAGCCCGTGCTGTTCAGCGGAGGAGCTATCGAAGGATATCTGTTTAAACGCTCACGGCGGAAAAACAAAACATGGAAGAGGTGAGAGAGAGAGAAGGAAAGACAGACAGTGAAGCGAGAAAGTGAGACAGGCGGACGAACGAAGTAGGAGGGAGGGAGGGAGAGAGACAGAAAGAGAGAGACAGAGTGCCAGAGAGTAAGAAAATGAAAGAGAACTAGTTCTTAAGATAAAGAGAGCGAGAGATAGTATGACAGATAGAGAAAAAATGAGACAGAGAGAGAGATAGAGAGAGAGACAGGAAAGCTGTCAGACAAACTGTCAGAGCAAGAGTTTAAAAAGACAAAGTGAGCGAGACGGATAGCGAGAGAGACAGACTGATAGACAGGGAGCAGGAGAGTGATAAAGGAAAAAACTCAGTTGACTGACAGACAGAGAGATGAATGGACAGACAGGAAGAGAGAAAGAGACAGACATATGAATTTAATGGGACAGACAGAGAGACTGAGAGCAAAAGAGACAGCGAGACAGACAGCGAGAGAAAGAGAAGGACTTGCAAAATCCGTGATGGATTGCACAGACAGCAAATGAAAGAAAGAGAGAGAGAAACAGAGGCAGACTGTCAGAGAGGATAGAAAATGAAAGAGAGCTACAGCGAGACAGATAACGAGAGAGAGAGATGGTATGACTGATAGAGGAAGAATGAGAGAGAGAGAGAGAGGGAGACAGGCAGTGTCAGAGCAAGAGGTTAGAAAGTGAGAGAGAGCAAGACAGATAAAGAGAAACAGATAAAGAGAGAAGTGTTAATGACAGTTAGAAAAAAATGACACAAAGAGAGAGAGACAGGCAGACTGTCAGACAGCCAGTAAGAGAGAGAGAGAGAGAGAGAGACAGATGGATGTACAGAGAGATACTAATGACAGACAGAAAATAAGAGAGAGAGAGACAGATTCAGTGATGGATGCAAAGACAAAGAGAGAGATTGTAATGACAGACATAAAGAACTAGAGACAAAAACAGGATAGAGAGACAGAGAGAGAGAGAAAGTGTGAGACAGATAGCGAGACAGACAGACAGACAGATAGGGGGAAAGAGAGATGGAAAAAAGATTGACTGACAGAAAGAGGTTGACATACGGATGCAATGACAGACACACAGAGAGACAGAAACACAGGGAGAGAGAGAGAGAGAAATAGAGAACTGTGTACACTGACTCTGTGTGTGTGTGTGTGTGTGTGTGTGTGTGTGTGTGTGTGTGTGTGTGTGTGTGTGTTTGTTTTGATCAGGTGTTGGTTTTCAGTGAATCATGATCAGCTGATTTACACCAAATCACACAAGGTACACAACACTTGTGTTTCCTCGATGTGTGTGTGTGTGTGTTAGTCTGTGTGTGTGTTTTAGACATCATCGTGTGTGTTCTATCTGTTAGTGTGTGTTATGTGTGTTAGATGTCTGTATGTGTTTGTGCTGTATTGTGTCAGTATGTTGTTTGATTTTTTTTTTTGTTGTGTGGAGTGATTTTATTCAAATTGAACCTCAAGTGGTGTGTGTGTGTGTGTGTGTTTGCGTGTGTTTGCGCGTGTGTGCAGGAGCAACCGCTTGTGCTATTCGATGATCTCCGCTTGTGTGCTGTTAAATCTCTGGACTCAATCGATCGCCGTTTCTGTTTCGAGCTGCTGTCTGTGCAGAAGTAACTGTCTTTTATACAACCATACACACACGCGCACACATGCGCGCACACACACACACACACACACACGTGCGCACACACGTGCGCACACGCGCACACACACACACACACACACACACACACACACATATGTATCATTAATACAGAATATCTTTCACACACAAAGTCACACAAGTACAAGGTAACTTAGCATATGTGTGTGTGTGTGTGTGTGTGTTTAGGAGCTGTGTTTTACAGTCGGACTCTGAGGAGTTAAAGATGGCGTGGATGAACGCAGTGCAGAGCCGCATTGACATGGCGTACAGAGAGAGAGTGCAATCTGAATACATAAAGGTAATGAACACACACACACACACACACACACACACACACACACACACACACACACAGAACATTGATGTTTGTATTTTATATTTTATAGTGTGTTACGTGTTGTGATCTGAGTGTGTGTGTGTGTGTGTGTGTATGTGTGTGTTTGCAGGTGAAGGACGGTTCTCTTCCCGCTCCTGCTCCTGTCCCCGCCCCTCTACCCGGACCCCTTAGCACGGTTCTCCGTAGCCATGGTAACCAGCGCTGCTGTGACTGCGGGGAGGTGGAGCCTCGCTGGGCGAGCGTCAACCTCGGCATCACAGTCTGCATCGAGTGTTCAGGCATCCACAGGTAACGTCTGATCAACTGTGAGTGTGTGAGTGTGTGAGTGTGTGTGTGTGTATGAATGTGTATGAATGTGTATGAGTGAGTGTGTGTGAGTGTGTGGGAGTGTGTGGGAGTGTGTGGGAGTGTGTGGGAGTGTGTGGGAGTGTGTGTGAGTGTGTGTGTGAGAGTGTGATCCACAGGTAATATCGCAACATAATATCACACACTTGCCTGATGTGTACACTGAGTGTGTCCGTGTGTGATCCACAGATAATATCGCAACATAATATCACACACTTGCCTGGTGTGCGTTCTTGTGTGTGTATGTGTGTGTATCTGTGTGTATGTGTGTGTATGTGTGTGTATGTGTGTGTATGTGTGTGTATTGCAGGAGTCTTGGTGTACATCTGTCTAAGGTTCGATCTCTCACTTTGGATTCATGGGACCCTGAACAGCTAAAGGTGAACAAACAAACACATACACAGTTGATCTGACGTTACCTGTGGATCACACACACACACACACACACACACACACACACACACACACACACACACACACACAGAGACAGTAATCATAATTGTTACATTGTATTTTCTCCTGCAGCTCTTGTGTGTTCTGGGTAATGATGTCATCAATGGTATTTATGAACGTCACCTGTCTGAGGTGGAAAAACCCAAGTCTGATAGCTCTCGGTAAGAATACACACACACACACACACACACACACACACACACACACACACACAAACACATATATATATACATACATACACACACACACATATACACACGCACACACACACACATATACACACGCACACACACACACATACACACACACACACACACACACACACACACACATATATATACACACACATATACACACACACATTTGCAATATATACACGTATACAAACACACACAAACACACACATACACACAGGGTTAAACATCTCTCTCTCTCTCTCTCTCTCTCTCTATATATATATATATATATAT
>JAAGKR010003770.1:2500-5000 GCA_011419295.1 Clarias macrocephalus
GGCATTGTATAATCTCTAAAGCAAAAGCGGTAGATGAGAATGTCAATCATCGAACCCCTTGAAGTAATGAGTGTGAGATATGATTGTGTGGGTTGTCAAACATGAAAACTTAACCCTCCTCTGTTTCTCTTACAGCCTTCATCAAAGAAAGGAAGATGGGCTTGAACGACTTTATCCAGAAGCTGGTCTCCAACCCTCACATCTGCCAACAGTAAGTGTTTAAATGCAAATGGATGTCCATTCGTTGTGTTTAGATACTGAACCACCAAGCCACCGGGTTTCACAAGGACTCCATTCATTCACCCATCCCTTCATTCATTTTAGCTGTTCTGTTTATCCGACTGAACTGAGGTCAGCGTAAATTAGCGCAGTAATCCCATCGGCCCCAGGGTTCGGCTGTACCTTCCCTTAATAGCGTAATCTCTGCGTTGCACAATAAAGTCAGAGTAATCTTTTCAGCCTGTCTGCGTACCAGGCTCTAGGTCAGTGTAAGCATCTTTGTGTAAATCCTGCATGTCCCCTAGATGAGGATAACAGCCTAATTCCATTATACGTGAATAGGGCTAGCTCATTCGTACCGTCCTGTGAGCTGAGTCACTGATTTCGTGGAATATTCCGTTCCGACTTCATCACATCAGGGTTGTTCATAACCTGAGTGAATATGAGTTTTGTTTTTGATTAAGAATCTGAAGAATGGCAAAAATGTGACGTTAATTGGTGTGCCATTGATTTTATCAGTGTTTCTAGAAACTAGCTCAATACACACACTGCCCTCTAGTGGTTTCAGTAACATTCTCATCTTTCACAGCTCTCAAGTCGACAATTTCCTGAAGATTGACGAGAACCAGAACGAGGAAACTGGAAGAGATGGGGGAATCGACTCACCCGAGGTGAGTACGAGTTGAAAAAAAAAATTATAAAAAGAACCAAGACGATGTGAAAAGAAATTCTGAAAAGATTGATTGATCCGATTTTTATGATGTCTTCCTGAACCAGGTGTGCCTGACCTCCCCCAGGAGCTCGCTATGTGAGGATATTCAGTAAGTAAACTTATCTACACTAGATCTTCACGTTTCTTTTATTTCGGTATTTTGCATTCCTTGTATCTCGGCTTCTTTAGTTCCTAATCCGTTCTGTCTGTCTGTGTCTGACAGGATAAAACCGTGCGACTTTGACTACCTGAAGATCATCGGGAAGGGGAGTTTTGGAAAAGTGAGTATGGTTAAGTCAAAATGTGGTCAGATTTTGCCTCATGAGCCAGAGAACACCTTGAAGATTAATCATAAATCTTAAATTTCTAGGTTCTGCTGGCTAGACACAAAGAAACCGAGCAGTACTACGCTGTGAAGGTGCTCCAGAAGAAGATCATCCTGAAGAAGAAAGAGGTGAGCAAACGTCAAGAAGCGAACGACTATTCTTAAGTAGTGGTAATGATGGGAATTCAAAAATTTCCTGAGGTAAAATGGCACAATATTGAGTTATATGTCCTTTTCTTTCCCTCAGCAAAAGCATATAATGGCTGAGCGCAGTGTTCTGCTGAAGAACATCAAACACCCGTTCCTGGTGGGGCTTCACTACTCCTTCCAGACCACTGACAAGCTCTACTTCGTGCTAGACTACGTCAATGGCGGCGAGGTAATGATCACATTAATTGTTGGTTATAATGTTTTTTTTTTTTTATCATTATTTGTCTCATTGAAGCAGATAATGACATCACATTTTGTTTGTACAGTAACAATATTAGTCTTGACCTGAGGTCTGACCTTTTGCTATTCTCCAATTTCCTCCCATAGTTGTTCTACCACCTCCAGCGGGAGAGGATCTTCCTAGAACCCAGAGCTCGGTTCTACGCTGCTGAGATCGCCAGTGCTCTCGGCTACCTCCATTCCCTGCATGTCGTTTACAGGTGCGCTCCCCTACTCCCTCTAGTGGCCATCTTGGAAACAAGCAAACTAAACCAACCAACCAGAATGTTATCATCTAAGCCTGTTTTTAAATTATTTATATATAATTTTTTTTTTTTTTTTACAGAGATCTCAAGCCGGAGAACATCCTGCTGGACTCTCAGGGCCACATTGTCCTCACAGACTTTGGCTTGTGTAAAGAGGGACTGGAAGCCAACGGCACCACCACTACATTCTGTGGAACTCCAGAGGTAGGCGAATAACTTCCTTCAAATCATGTTTGATAACGGGTTCACAGTTCGTGTTGCATTCTGGGTCTGATTTTATGTTTTGTGCATGCAGTATTTGGCACCGGAAGTTCTTCAGAAGCAAGCGTACGACCGCACGGTGGATTGGTGGTGTCTCGGGTGTGTCCTTTATGAGATGCTCTATGGATTGGTAAGTCAAAATTCAGCACTAATGGTATTTTAAATATGCTTTCAATCCAAAATTTAGCTCCTTTAACTCACTCTCTCTTTGTCTCTTTAGCCTCCTTTCTATAGTCGCAACACAGCCGAGATGTACAACAACATCCTGCACAAGTCTCTGGTGCTGAA
>JAAGKR010003770.1:10000-23724 GCA_011419295.1 Clarias macrocephalus
CTTCAGTTTTCAAGTGCGTTAAATAAAACTCGATATTCTCTACAAAATGCAGAATGTGTTAGAGGTCACACGGAGGGATGGCACAGGCGTTGTTCAAACTGCAGGCAAATCTGATTTGTTTGACAAATTTAGGACTGAGTGTCCACACTGTTACTTGAAAGTAATCAGATAGGATTATCACGCAGCCCAGATCCAGCACATTGTTGACCTTGCTGCGGATGTAGTGATGGCTGTGGTAACGATCGTTTAAGGATGCTGTAACGCATGTGTCGTGTGACGTCAAATGCTGCCGACTTATAAAAAGCTGTTTAGGTCTTAACATTCAGATCATGCCGCTGTGTAGTCGTTGTGCAGAACAGCTCTATGTAACCAATGTCTTCCTGCCCGGTGCGTGTGCATACCATGTGAGCGCATGGACTTGAACTTTATTGTCTTTCCACTTCTCCCTGCTCCATGTTGCACTAACGTCGTTCCGCTCTTTCCATGTCCATACGATTGTCGGGACTTGAACTTCAGAGTCGTGTTGTGACTGATGTAAAGGACCGTTTAAACCTGATTTGAGTCGGTAGAGCATCCAGATTGAGACAAAGCTTTAGGAATCCGATTTCAAACCCCTTCTGGATGGGGTTCAGATTTCCAGGGTCATGGGTTCAAGTCTAACCATTTGGTTCTCTGTTTGTGTGTGTGTGTGTGTGTGTGTGTGGAGCTTACATGTCCTCCTCGGGCTTCGTGGGTTTCCTTCAGGTCCTCTGGTTTCCTCCCACAGTTCAAAGACATGCAGATTAGGTTAATTGCCATTTCCAAATTCCACATAGTGTGTCTGTGTGTGTGCGCGCGCATGCGAGTTCTGAGTACACCGTCCAGGGTGTACCCCCAGCCCCATGCACCCCTGGGATAGGCTACAAGCCTGCCACGACCCTGAACAGGACCAGTGGTATAGAGAATTAGTGAGCGTGATAAAGATTTATTTTTACTTTTCAGATTAAATGAAAAGAAACTGGTTTTACACTTATTCCAATCTGTATATGCTGAAAAAATTATATTTGGACTGGCAGACTCAACAAAGCCTTATTCAGTTACGAATGCAAAATGAAAGCATAATAATGAGTTGCATGATTTTTTGTTTTTATCAGTGATTTAGAAATGTACTCAACTAGCTGTCCTTTCCACAACTAAAGCAAAACCAAACTGAGGTTCACATTCCACATCAGACCTTTCAAATTTGTCATTGATGCCCTGGTCAGGAAAGATGAACGTTCATAACATTATCAGCTGTGGATATTTTGCTTGTTGCGTGTAGATATACCACAATTTTTTATTGTATTATTTTTTTTCATTTATTTATTTTGTTGCAATAACATATTATCAGTCCTGATGTGGATTCGTGTCTTACAGTTTATGATTTCAAAATATAAATTGGTACTGATCTGATGTAATGTAAATCGTGAGGGTGTAGTAAACATTCTGTTCAAACAAACTCGAGAAGGCTTTAAGGGTTCATGCTTTTTCAGGACACCAGGAACGTGCACATGCACTTTGTTGCCTTGTTGTCTTTTTGTAAGGTACGTAGTAAATTTTATAGTGTAAATCTGTTTTGTCTCAGCTAATTGCTAAGTAGCTGTCTTAGTTAGCTAGTTAGTTTTTGTTAATTTATCTCGTCTGTATGTAGCACCACTGTCCTGGATGAACCCGGTTTCATTTCAATGCGTACTGAACTGTGAAATGGTTGAAATGACAATAAAACCCTACTTGACTTGAGGAGCCACAACGGGATGATGTGTAAAAAAATAAAAAAATAAATAATTTATTGTTTTTGCTGTCAAAGAAAATCAACACAGACTTGCATTGTTTAATGGGAAACACTGTTTTCTGACTAACTGGTGAATTTAATGTTTTCCAGTATTGCAGATTTTCAAATTTCTAATGGAATAAAAAAAAAATTAATGATGCATAAAAGAAACAAGGCCCCAAAATGATAAGCTTTCCAAATTATTTTAATGACCAAGGAGTACAGAAAAGTAAAAAAATTTTGCTCACTTTACTTGGTATTCCATCCTGATGTGTTGTGACTTGTCTTGAAGCAGCACTTGTCTCAACCAGATCTAAACAGTGATGGGAAATCCCTGGAAATTTAACTTGCGTGAGAAATCCTTCATGTAATGCCTCCTAAGCTTACACTGTTAGATTTCCAGGGATTTCCCTTTATTTGTTGGTGCTCCTAAAGGTTCTCAAATGGATTTTGGATGACAAATGAGTCACACAGATGATGTACACATGTAGCGCATTAGGGATGTGAAGTTGAAGCAAAGAAAGAAAAAAAACTTTTCACACAGCCACACAACTCGTCGTCTTCCTATAGCTCTCATTTATGCAGCGTCATGATTACTAAGATTGTGTGTAATAGAAAGTGTGTGTGTGTGTGTGTGATTCAGGGCCTGGACAGGGCCAAGAGGAGCAGCAAAGTGTAAATAAACCAGACCCAGCAGGACACACCGTCATGGAGGAGCCCCACGAGGCGCCGGAGCTTCCGGTCAGTCCAGAGTTTTATTTACACATTCCTAAATGCATTAATCTCTCTGAGATTCTAGAACCTTCTGACCAATAAATACTGTGTCCATGTCTGTACAGGCAAAGAAAGCAAGGCACGACCCAGAAGCCGGTCAGGAAGATGACGTGAGGTAATTCACTCATTTATTATATTTCCATTTAGACATTTCCAGTATATCTCACACACCTAATAGTCGTTATTCCTGTAGAGGCGAGGTCGCTCACGAGAACAGGCCAGACGTTTTAGGCTCTGATGTCACCAATTACCCTCCGTCGTCTGCTGTTCATCTAGACCCTGGTCTGTATACATCATCTTTCTTCAATTTTTTTTATTTTTTATCTCACTGCTACTAGAATGAGGAAGATCAAAGTAACTAAAAAAAAACAATTTAAAATTGCAAAATAAAACGAGAGACTTGATGTCTGTCAGTTCCAGGGAATCAAGAACACTCGAATCAGCACATATCAGGCTGTGACTCAGACCGCACCTATGCTAAAGGTATTATTATTATTATTTTATATTATTATAATTATAAAAAAATTGACCTTGAAAAAATAATTTCATCTCAAAATCCAACAGATGGCGCTGTACTTTTTTTTTGTTTGTTTGTTTGTTTTTCTTATATAAATACGTGCTTATGAGTGTGCAACTGAAATCTATTTAATAAAAGCGATCTCGCACCTTTATGGTAAGAAACATAAAAAAAATTTGTTAATTCCAAAATTTACGAGATGGCCTGTACATTTTAAAAATATTTTAAACATGCTTGTGTTTGCAATTAGATGTGCCTGTGACTTCGTTCACATAGAATTTAATTATTCGTATTAATATAAGTGTTGTTAGTAGAAACAACACTAATGTTTGTTTTGTTTTTTTGTGCGTGTTTTTTAGTGGAGACGTGTAAAGAGCTCACAGCTGCAGAATCTGAATATACCTCACAGATCTACCAAGGAAACAAGTGAGAGCTCAGCACCGACATGAACAGAGATTTACCTTGATTGGCAGTCTGTCATAGGAGGATTAATAATCAGATTTAATTTAAGATCTTGGCCTTTGTTACAGTTTGATGTTCTATATGTAATCTTAATAACTAATCCTTAGGACAGTACTGTGTAATTGGGTCTGATTTTTAAATAACAAAAGTAATCCCACATCTTCGCTGCACCTGATAAGCACATAAGCCATTACCTTCATCACTAGAATTGATCTCCATCATTAGATTTAATTGCTGAAGAGGCCACGCCTCTATGCTTGGTACTGATGGGGATAGAAAACATGCTCTCGTCATTTGAAGCGACTCACAGGCCATTCCTTCCCAGGTTTTACGCAAACGTAGCAGTGTAAGGAAAGCTGTAGATTTAGTGATGATGAGATAAACATAGTCTTTCAGAAACGGCAGCTTGGAGAACATGTGACGGTCACACGATTACTAGAAGACTGAATAACAAGACAGTTATATCTTCCCCTTCAGGTCATGTCACTCTATAGTCCTGGTGCAGAACAACAGCGGTTTGAAATGAGATTCGAGTCAGTAGAGCATCCAGACTGAGACCCGTCTTTAAAAATCTGATATGGTTTAGAAACAGATTTGCAAAAATCAAACTAAATATGTTCAGACCAGATGAAAGCTCCCTGATTCCAGTCTGGATATGCTAAAAATCAGATTGAACAAGGCTTTATTCAGGCACAAATACAAAATTAAACCTAAATTAATAATAATAATCACTATAAAATATGCGTTGCATGAATTTTTACCAGTAATTTTATAGATCTTGCTGTTTACTTTCAAGATGCTTCTTTCTCTTAGATATTTTCAAACTGTATTTTGAATGTTTGATTTGAACGGTTTATATACCGTCTGCCTCCCATGATTCAGACTTTGCGGCCTCAATCGTTTGCGTATTTCTTTCTTAGAACCAAACTAATAATTGTTCACAGAATACTAAACCGCAATTATTCTCCGAATTTTTTTTTTTTTTTCATGGCAATATATCATTGTTCATGCGTTTTAACGCTAAACTATTTGGCAAAACATAATTTACTAATTTTGTAACATAAATGTTAATGTAAATTCAGTTACCATTTTTATATAAAATATAATTCTGCATACTTTTTTTAGTTCTGTAGGGAGAACACAAAGTGTAGAGGAAACGTGGCTTGTGATGGTGAATTATTATAGTATTTACCCCACAGTACTGATACCAAAGAAAACACGCTCGCATGAATCACAGTACATACAGGGGTAACATGGGTATTTTACATTCTAGCACTGCGGTAGACTCAGCAATACAGTACTGTACAATATATGGATTTACCATGACATTTTTTTAAGGGTAATGTATTAATCTGAGTTTGAAATGAAATTAAAGTGTTTTGAGCGCATATTTAGGGTTTAAACTGTAAAAAAAATAGTCATTTCTAGCGATTTTTATTTATTTATTCATTATTTTTTTAACCACATCCAAAATTCTCACAGTGCTACAGGAAATATAACAATATAACTCTTGTATTAATGCATTCTAATCTCTCTCTTTCTCTCAGCCCTGCAGTTACTGCATACGACAGCCAGGTGGCGTTCTCTTCCCTGGGTCAGTCAGCAGCATACAGCACCTTTAGCCAGACAGGCCAAACCTACGGCCTGCCTCCATTCGGTCTGTCCCAGCCTGGAGCTTTACTCTATACCACTTTTTCTTTATTTTATTTATTTATTTATTTTTTACCACTCATGCTCTCACTGCATTTAAAGCACCGATTCACCGCACACGCAGCTTCCATTCGCATTTCACATTTCCACTCACGTCGGCTTCATCTCATTCTGTCTCTGCATTCTGTTTCTTGTGTGTCTGTGTGTCCTCTGTTTTGTTTTGTTTTTTTGCTCCATGCCTCCACCCCTCACCCGCGCGGCCGTAGGTGCCATGTGGCCGGGCATTAAGAGCGAGCCCAGGCTGCAGGACGTGTCCGCCGGCCAGACGCCGTTTCTCAGCTTCAGCACAGCTTATACTTCAACTCAGCCGTGCCAGACCCACTACTCGTACCCCAGCCAAGGCAAGGCGGCTCCTTTCCTCCCTCCCTTACTCACTCACTCTCTGTTTTTGTTTTTTTTCCCCCCTCTGCATTTATTTTTATTTTTATTTTTTTTACAAATGCTAAGCTTCTCATGCACTGTTCATGCACAGGAAAGGACTAGGGACGCCATGTTTTTCAGACTGCAATACTAGTGAGCATGGTTGGCGAAAAAAATAAGTGAATTTGCTTATTGACTTTCAAGCAAAATGTAGACTCTACGCTGGCAGTGCTCCACTCTCGTGCACGTCATCTTATTACTTTTGCCTTCTACATTCACGTATACTGCTTAGCCCTGCTCGCATTCTCTATTCGAATCCGTGTTTTGTAGGAAGACGCCTGTGTAGTTCATCCTCTTTATATTTTTTACAGCACACTTTGCATCGGGCTTTGCTTCGATTGTTGTGCAACGGCGTTCGTCATTCTGTGTCATCTGTTCTTTAAAACAGCATTCTACACCAGGCTCACGTCGCCTTGTATCCAAGCTTTTTGTTTTTGCTTTAAATACAATAGCACAATGTGGACCTGATGCTCAGTCCTTGCAGCAGAAAGAATGCCTCTATGCTAGGAAAGGCATTGAATTCTTTTCAATACAGGTAGTCCCCGATTTACAAACACTTGAGTTTCGAATTTCCGCAAATACGAACAGAACACGGTTCTTCATACCGAAGTATTTCACGTGTATTGTACAAAATAATAGACGCTGCAGTGCACAAGATACCAATATTTACAATTATATACAATGTTTTCATTGTATAAGTGAATGCCCAAGTAAAATGTCCAAAATCTGGTTTATTGTGTGTGTGGGTGCGGGAAAAATTAGACGGCCTCACTGGTTTCAATGAATCAGTCCAGGAGTCTGCCTTGTAAATTTGTCCTGATGGGGAATAATCCTAATTTTAACAAAACTGAGCTCACAGTCCAAAACAGTCGAAAACACTTCTGAGACAAAATAGTGTCCGGGATTCCCCTCGCGATTTAAAGGCGCAGAGACAGTCCACTACCAGATTCATTTCCTTAAGCGTAATTATGGTTTTTGGCCACATGATGGCAGTTTGTGGAAAGGGGACAGAGATTTAGTCAAGTGGATTTGATGCTTTGCATTGTACATTCGTGTCAAAGGCGTACAATACTCACTTTGTCAGACTTAAGAACAAATCAGACTTACGAACCTGAGCTCATTACTAAGTCGGGGACTATCTTTGATAGTGACTTTAATACATTAGACTTGTTAACCATGATGAGATATCGCATTTCACTCATGTCATATCATGTGCTTCACGACATCTGGAGCTCATTATTCTCACCAGAAACCCCACTTTTCCTGTTTTCTCAAATCAGTGTGTTCACACACACATTTTAACATTTGTGTTTAATATGGCTGCAGTATATTATATTCACAAAGGAAAAAGGTTGCAGTCAGAAATGTAGTCTGTTAATTACGTGTAGTTTTTAAATTGAAAATAACTTGTATAAAATATTCTTACTACTAATAATTTGAAGATGAATGTAATAAAATAAGTGCGTGTTTTGATTCAGTCTCGTCCAAAGTTCAGTGTACAGCCAGGTTGTTGTTTTGCTTAAGACTTTTTCCTGAATGATAATAGCGATAATCTCAACCATCATTTACATCCATTTCTCTTAAAAAAACAAACACAGATGTTTCCATTCTGTTCAATGGTGTATAATTTCACAAGCTTCATCATTTTCCTTATCCTTCTCATATGTTTTTTTTTTTATATATATATATTTACAAAAAAATTTAGGTTCCTGTTTCACTACGTCCAGTGTGTACTCGAACATCCCCACAGCCCCTGCCGTCACCACAGCCCCCGCTGCACATCAAGTGAGCTTCAGCATTTAAAACCAAAAAGAAGAAACAAATCTAAGAATTTAAATACATGTATACGATGCAGCATAACTTTTAATTAGATTAAAAATAGCCTCAGAACTTTGGTCTGTTTCTATGAAGCTTGCATGATCTTACTCGTGTTCTTCGTCACCTGCAGGATTTCTCCAGCTACAACTCTTTGGGACAAAACCAGTTCTCCCAGTATTATGTCCCTCCCAACAATTACCTCTCACATGCACCCCCCAGTAGCGAAACAGACGGTGACAACGTCTCAGCGCCACCTTACACACCCATTAAGACCGAGAACGATGCCTCCACAGGACTTCCCTGCTCTACAGGTACCTTACATCGATCACAGTTGGTCATAATGTTGCACAATGTTGTTGTCTGTACAGTATGTGTGTATATATAAATTGTCTGCTTGTTCACTGTAGCTGCAACTCCAGCCAGTGTGACCGTGCCTGCAGGTGCGGCGCAGGACGAAGCCGCTCGCAGAAATCCTCCACCCAAAGCAAAAGCCAAAGCAAAGAAATCGGACGGCGGCCAGTCTACAGACAACGACCTGGAGGTAGAGACAACGTGGCAGTCTTAAAAGCGACACCAAAAAAAAATAGAACAAGCATTTACTTTTATAATCTCACTTCATTTCTCCTTTTTTTTTATTTTTTATTTTTATCTTTTTACCTTTCTCAGCGAATCTTCTTGTGGGATCTGGATGAAACAATTATCATTTTCCACTCCCTTCTCACTGGGTCGTTTGCACAAAAGTTTGGCAAGGTACCGCAAAACCTCAAAGGGTCGCATAATAAATAAAATAAACGCCAGGCATTGTACTACTCTATGTACTGTATCCTGTACACTCCTCTTCTGTGCTGTTGTAAAAATAGCTATTGTTCTATAGCTGTTTGAGCTTTACATTCTCGCCGTTCAGGATCCGGCCACGGTGCTCAATCTGGGTCTGCAGATGGAGGAGCTGATCTTCGAGCTAGCAGACACGCATCTCTTCTTCAATGACCTGGAGGTGAGCGTCGCTTCTCATTTGTGCTAAAATCACTGGATCGGTCTGAAATTAAGCCTGTGTTTGTGTTTAGGAGTGTGATCAAGTCCATGTTGAGGACGTGTCCTCTGACGACAATGGACAAGATTTGAGGTAATGCAGGAGTACAAATCAACACTATGGGGAAAAAAAAAAAAAGTTCTATGGTGTGCAACTACAGGTAGTCCCGGACTTACGAACAAGTTCAAGCGCATGTTCGTAAATCAGATTTGTTCTTGTACGCCTTTTACACGAATATACAATGTAAAGCATAAATTCTCTCGACTAAATCGTGGCCTCCTTTCACCACACGCCATCATGTGGCCAAAAACCGTAACCATGTCTAAGGAGTAGTTAGTTAGGCGAAATCCTGGACAGCATTTTTTTTTTTTTGGTCTCAGAGCTGTTTTCCACTGTATTATACTGTGAACTCGTTAAGGATTTTCTGAAATTAGGATTATTCACCATGAGGACAGCTTTATAGGACAGACATTTTCTATCATCATGCTCCCGGACTGATTCATCGAAACCGGTGAGGCCGACTCATTTCTCCCGCACACACGCATACAATATCCCGGACTTTAGACATTTTATGCATTCACTTACACACTGAGAATATTGTATAGAATTGTTAATATTGGTATCTGGTGCACACGTGAGCTACTTCTGTGCATTTGTCCACATCTACAAATATTGTTAGAACTGTGGTCCGTTCGTATCTGTGAAAATGTCCGTAAGTCGGGGACTACCTGTATATTTCTACCTGGTGTATTTTGGATTCTTACCTTCACTCTAAATGATGTGCTCTAATTATGTCATGATGGATAAAGTATGACGTCAGGTTTGTCCCCTCCTTCAGCAACTACACTTTTACGAATGATGGATTCAGTGGGACGGGTGGAGCAGGAGGACAGAGCTCCAACCCGGCGGTGCAAGGTGGAGTAGACTGGATGCGCAAGCTGGCCTTTCGGTACCGCCGCCTTAAAGAAATCTACAATGGATACAAAGGGAACGTAGGAGGTAAACATTATTAAGTTCTCAGGAATGCAATCTAGATAATAGGGGAATTACTGAATGTGTTCATAGGATTAAAGATTAATTTATTTTTGGTAAAGATGTTTGATTTTAATAAGACTGTTCTCTGCGTGCAGCTCTGCTGAATCCCCTGAAGAGGGACCTGCTGCTGCGAGTGCGCAGTGACATCGAGACTGTGACGGACAGCTGGCTCAGCACCGCTATCAAATCCCTTCTGCTGATCCAGTCCAGGTCAGGATCACCACATGTAGTGTAGTGTTGTCGTAACCCACAGAGAATATGACTTTGTTGGACAGAGTTGTTCGTGTGTGTGTGTGATTTCAGGGGCAGATGTATGAATGTTCTGGTCACCACCACTCAGCTGGTTCCCGCTCTGGCTAAAGTGCTCCTGTATGGCCTTGGGGACGTTTTCCCCGTCGACAACATCTACAGCGCCACCAAGATCGGTAACCCTCAGCTCTCTCTCTCGCTCCTTATTCGAGACCTCGCTGTTTTGTGTTTGTTTTGTGGTGGGGTAGTGTTAATGGTTTCGTTTGATCGACAGGGAAGGAAAGCTGCTTTGAGCGCATCGTGTCGCGTTTCGGAAAGAAGGTGACCTATGTGGTCATAGGAGACGGCCGGGAGGAGGAGTTTGCCGCTAAGCAGGTAACGTGAGAGAGATGTGGAGAGGTAATGATGTGATATAGTGATCCCTGAGGGAACAGCATAAAAACTCATTACAAAGAAACGCACAATGCACAAACACAGATTACACATGTGACTGAAAGTTAAACAAATGAAAGTCAGAGAGTTTATAAAGTTCATTCTCAGTAAGTAGGAAAAAAAAACGGCTAGATGTACTGGTGCATCTCAATAAATTATAATATCATCGAAAAGTTTATTTATTTCAGTAATTCAATTAAAAAAGTTAAACTCACTTTAAAATTCATTACACACACTGATATATTTCATGTGTTTATTTCTTTTAATTTTTGTAATGAATCATGGCTTTTAAATTGAAAAAAGAAATAGAATATTCAAATATAAAATACAAAAATGATACAAATATAGAAAACTTATAGCAGTAAATTTACTCTACTTACAAGTAATAAAATATAATTTGAGTGGAACTGAAATGGAAAAGCAACTGAATGTTTTATGTAAAATTGGCACAATAAGTTAATGATTACATTTTTACTTGTAGTTTAAAAATAATTATAAGATTGTAAGCAGCTGCTGTGAAACTTGTACTTTTGATTTAAAATTGCAATATGTTTAAAATGTAATGTTTTATAATTGTGCTTTTTTATTTTATTTTATACATTTAAACTATATCTGTATTTAAAAGTGTTAACTTCGTCAGTGAAAATAATGACTGAAAATATTTTGACTAAGACGTGTTGATGACGAGACGTCAGGACACCAATGAACAGTGACGGTGACGAAATAAGCGTGCAATATTGTTAACAGGGGGAAAAGAAGATGCCTAAAATGTGATTTTTAAAAAACATAACTAATAAAAACGTCTGTCTTCATTTTCGACAACATCATTTCCGTCACAACCCGCTGCGACACTGTTCATTCATTATGGCCCGAGCAGCAGTGTTTCCCAGGAGACACAGTGTTTGCACACGCAGTGTCGGGATGTTACAAGCTCAGTCATCTTTAACCCCTTTTACAGCAGTATTACTCAGGCCAAAGAGAAGAGATGATATTTGGGCCCATTTTCTTCATATTGAAACGGAGAGAAAAAAAAGCTGATGTGTAGTAATATCGAGGGGAAACAGTCTGGGGAAACAATTGCTGGTGGAAAAATAGCTTTAGAGTCTCTTTGTGGTAATTGTTTTGTTATACGTGATGTATTTAATTTAACTTAATTTTATTTTCAAAAAAAATTGCCAAACACATTAATAGAGTAGCAAGTGATGGTGACCAATAGGAGCTACAGTATCCCGACAACAGCCCAAGTGTGTAAATTCAGATTTTTTTGAAAAACTAAAATAAAGGATTTTGATTAGACTAGATTGACTAGGGTTAAAACTAGACTAAAATGCTTGAAGGTTCCTCTGACTAGAGTGCCCTGACTTTTTGTCGACTAAAACATGACTAAATAATAATATTGACTAAATATGATTTTAAAAAATAATAACCGGTACATTTATCCTGGGACTTAACCTGGGAATAAATTTTTTTCATACTAGCAATTTTTTTTCATGTTTAATTTAAAAAGCTTTTCATGGGTTTTTTTTTTTTTTTTTTTAAAGCTCCATGACTTTCAAGTCCATTCACAGGATTTTTTTTTGTTTTTGTTTCATCAAACACATATTTTACATGTTTTATATAAAGGCTAGTGTTGCTGCCGTGTAGTGTTTTATTTCTAGTCCACTTGAATATACAACACGTCTGTAACTGTCTGTCTGTCTGTCTGTCTGCAGCACAACATGCCGTTCTGGCGCATCTCATCTCACGGAGACCTGGTGTCTCTACACCAAGCTTTGGAGCTGGACTTCTTATAGAGCACACACCCAGGCTCTCTTTCCCTTACTTACACACACACACACACACACACACACACACACACACACACACACACACACACAGATGTAGACACCTGATTAGGCTGGGCAAACAGAAGAAGAGTTTGCGCCTGCAGGGAATCCTTCCACTACCTTTTTAAGGCAGCTAAAATACCCGGCCACGAGCCTGGCACTGCGATAATATCTTCAGATGTACACAAGGACGGCGAGAAAGATCCGGAAGCTGGCCCTCGCTGCCGGCGAAAGCACTGCGTCTTTTAACGAGCGATCTTGTTCAAACTGGATTCACCAAAGGAAAGACCAAAGCTCTGCACTGGCATAAGATTTTTTTGGGGGGTTGCATTTTGTTTTTGTTTTTTTCTCTAGTCTGTGTGCCTGATCCTGAACTCTTTCTTCTCCTTTGCACTCGTAGAGGACTTGACTGGCGGCTGAGCCTGAATGTGGATAGGGAATAGCAGTAGAGTTTTCTCTGCTTTTTTTTTCTTTCTTTCTTTTCACATTTCATCGACACTAAACCCAGTCTGTCAGGTGGGCAAGTGGTGAGACGATTCAGCACAGCTGGATTCATACGACTGGATCGATCAGACTGACAACATTTCAAATGTTTCTGTTTCTATTCTCAGCACTCATTTTATCACACTCACTCCTTTGATCCTTCTGCACCTGAATTCAGGAAGGATGAGGGGGAGAGAGAAAAAAAACGGTACTTCAGTTTGTTTTCATGGTCTTTTACACGTCCTACGTGTTTGTGTAAAATCTGATCTTCAGAACCTCCTCTATAAGTATCCTAGGTAATGATCTGACATGCCAAATGTTTTAATGGCACGATGTTAAAGGGGATACTCCAGTGTTTCCTAATCTCTAAATAAATGGGGAAATCCAGTTATAGTGAAAAAACCCTTTCATGAATACATAATGC
Organism: Clarias macrocephalus; assembly: GCA_011419295.1. Taxonomy (NCBI): domain Eukaryota; kingdom Metazoa; phylum Chordata; class Actinopteri; order Siluriformes; family Clariidae; genus Clarias; species Clarias macrocephalus. The sequence goes on from JAAGKR010003770.1 coordinate 22,970, forward strand.
AAATTCGGTAAGGTTTGAGGATGAGGATTGTCGCGCAGTAAAAAAAAAAGCACACCCGAGCGTGCTGTTTATTAGAAAAACAATCAACTGTAACCAGATTATTTTTTTCAATAACAGCACTCAAGTGTGTTATTCCACAGCATTTACATTGTTTTATTTATGAAAGAACGACTACGTTACGTGTGCATGAAGTTCCCGCTCGTTTTATCGCTTATGTTATAGAAGCTATAAAACTCTGAGTCTTTTGCCTTATGCACAGCCTTCCACAGGGTTTAAAAACGTAGTGACAGAGGAGGAGTCTTTCTGTAAGACGACGATTCTAATTATTGAATCTTGCTCACATCTGGAGCTGCTGTTATGGAAAATCAATCACCACCACCATCTGACCAATGAGAATCGAGAATCCAACCACTAGTATTAAAGGAAATTTAAAACGAACAAGTCTGTTATTGTTTCTTACAGATATCGGTAGGTGGGGGGGAAAAAAAAAACACTGGAGATTTCCTTTAATCTTGTTTTTTCTCAGCAAGCAGCACGTCTTTGTGCACCTTATGACGCTGAAACTCGCAGCTTCCACGAGACCGAGATGACCCTCCAGAGGTACTTCAGCTTGGTCGCTTCCCTGCTACACGCTTATCATTACAAGAGAAAAATAATTTCTGGTTATTTAAGTGCGGTTTCTTGTCGCAGTGGAGATGGTCAGTGTTATAAACTTCCTCGTGATGTCCTTAACAAAGCACGTTGTGGTGATTCAT
>JAAGKR010003770.1:23744-43740 GCA_011419295.1 Clarias macrocephalus
GTTTCTGTTTCTATTCTCAGCACTCATTTTATCACACTCACTCCTTTGATCCTTCTGCACCTGAATTCAGGAAGGATGAGGGGGAGAGAGAAAAAAAAACGGTACTTCAGTTTGTTTTCATGGTCTTTTACACGTCCTACGTGTTTGTGTAAAATCTGATCTTCAGAACCTCCTCTATAAGTATCGTAGGTAATGATCTGACATGCCAAATGTTTTAATGGCACGATGTTAAAGGGGATACTCCAGTGTTTCCTAATCTCTAAATAAATGGGGAAATCCAGTTATAGTGAAAAAACCCTTTCATGAATACATAATGCAAATTCGGTAAGGTTTGAGGATGAGGATTGTCGCGCAGTAAAAAAAAAAAAAAAAAAAAGCAGTTCATGCTGTTTCAGCTCTCATTGAGGTTTAGTTTAATCCGTATGGTAAGTGGGTTTTTTTTTTTTTTTTTTTTTTTTTGGAGATTTAAAAAAAGAAAAATCAGTGCTCAACAACTAAGCACACCCGAGCGTGCTGTTTATTAGAAAAACAATCAACTGTAACCAGATTATTTTTTTCAATAACAGCACTCAAGTGTTTTATTCCACAGCATTTACATTGTTTTATTTATGAAAGAACGACTACGTTACGTGTGCATGAAGTTCCCGCTCGTTTTATCGCTTATGTTATAGAAGCTATAAAACTCTGAGTCTTTTGCCTTATGCACAGCCTTCCACAGGGTTTAAAAACGTAGTGACAGAGGAGGAGTCTTTCTGTAAGACGACGATTCTAATTATTGAATCTTGCTCACATCTGGAGCTGCTGTTATGGAAAATCAATCACCACCACCATCTGACCAATGAGAATCGAGAATCCAACCACTAGTATTAAAGGAAATTTAAAACGAACAAGTCTGTTATTGTTTCTTACAGATATCGGTAGGTGGGGGGGGGAAAAAAACACTGGAGATTTCCTTTAATCTTGTTTTTTCTCAGCAAGCAGCACGTCTTTGTGCACCTTATGACGCTGAAACTCGCAGCTTCCACGAGACCGAGATGACCCTCCAGAGGTACTTCAGCTTGGTCGCTTCCCTGCTACACGCTTATCATTACAAGAGAAAAATAATTTCTGGTTATTTAAGTGCGGTTTCTTGTCGCAGTGGAGATGGTCAGTGTTATAAACTTCCTCGTGATGTCCTTAACAAAGCACGTTGTGGTGATTCATGTCACAGTCGTAGACTTCCTCTTTATCATAAATCTCTCTGCCCAGCCTGGTCTCCGAGTGCTCGCTTTTCGCTTTTGTCGTCACATCGTACACAAGTCTACGTAAGAACCGCACATTTTGGGAGAAGGAAACTCTGTGCAATATGTTTCCGGTCAGCGACACGAACGACGAAGAAGGACGGATGTTTCTGGATGTCGTGAGATTCGACTGAACCGGTCCTGAGCCTGACGAAGAAGAAACCCATTTTTCACACAAGCAGCTTTGACTGAATTTACGAATGTGGACTCTCTTGTTTAGTTTTTTTTTCTTCCCTGTACTTATTTATATTGTGCCTTTTAACTATAAACCTTACAGTGTATCATCTTTAAAGGGAATTTACTGTAATACTGCAAATGTTTAAATGTTTCTTTTTGCCGTCATGCGTGTTTTATAATGTCACAGTGTTCCTCCGTCTTTTTTTTTTTTTTTTTTTTTTGTCTGTCTGAGTTTGTACTTGATTCTGAGGCTCAGTCTAACTCATGCCTTTATTATGACTAAAATGTTATCGTACATAGTCTCTTCTCCTTACACTCGCAGTCTCTTGCTTGTTAATGCACGATTAACATCGTGAGCAAAGAACGTTTGTTGGTTTTTCACCACCACGGCGTTTTTCATATATGAACGCAGAGCGACTGGTCTGTTAGCCGTCCTCTGCCGATCACTTCGAGACTTAAAACGCATGGACAATCAAGGAAACTTTCAAAGGCAGCATTTATAAATCTTAAAAGCTGTTCACACTCAAACCTTTAGGTAAAAAAATATATAAAAATCTTTTCATATATACCATCTCTTTCACTATTGTCAAGCTTTTTTTTTTTATGTGAGCGTGTGTAATTATATTTGAGCGAAGGCTCGGTCTGATAATGAAGCAGCTACGACAAATCATTTAGCCCTGTAAATATATTTTGTGTGCATTTGTGGCTGTTTGTGTTCTGCAAGTATGAATGATTTTTTTCGTCAAGTACTTTAACGCTGATGTGACTTGACCATGTTACATAGGAAATAGTTTACTAACTACTCTGATGCAATTTCTTTTATTTCTTGTTTTTGTATTTTATTGTTCTGTTTCTGTTTTGTTTTATGTTGCTGACCGGAACACTGTTTTTGGCCCGGACAAGTTTTCCCTGTGTATTATAATACTATTTGTGGCAGCATAAATAAAAAACAAATGTTTCAAAACTCAATCTAATAACGTCTCGCTCCTCTGTAGCATCCTGTGTTTCTTATGGATTTGTATTGAAGTTAACTTTTTTGCTTTGATGCTCTTTGTTTTTAAGACCATTTTACCCCTGTCAGGGAAAACTCCATGTACTGTATAATGTTTCCATGGTAACCTGAATAAAACAGTTTATGCGATCAATTAAAAATAAGGAAATGCGAAATGAAAAAGAATCCATCGACAAAGTAATGATCTGATTTCTTTATAAAGTTTAAAAATATAAAAATTTAAAAAAGGATGAGAATTTTAGAAATATAAATTTATACATGCTACCTCTTACAATATATTTACATCTTATATACATCGAAAAAATATATAAAAATCCTAAAAATTAGCAGTAGAAATTTGTCGCCATGCATTTCATCCTTTTATTGGCTCCTTTTATTTGAGTTTGAGCTCTAACGCTGTGGTCTGGTTCAGTTTCCATCAAAAAAGTCCCATCAACAGTATCGGAGCACGCTGCAACCCTCACTGGAGTCTGCGGCTTCACATCAGGCTGCATCGTTAACTCTGGATGTTTAGGATGACATTTCCAATAATAAACCAGTTTCAGTAGAATTCCTAAAACATACGTTATCATTAACAAACTACTAAGTAGGTAGGGATTAATAGGGAACGGACTAAGACGAGCAGATTCCACAGATCTCCACCACCACCATAATCCTAACAGCAGCATGGTGTCCGCTCCCATAACCACGTGGTAGATGATTCCTCTGAGTTTCGTATTTCCGCTCGTCACATTAAACCAGCTGAAGTACCAGATGAGGCCTACGGTGACCCGGTACAGCCATTCTCCAGCATTACTCTCCATGAAGTCTGTCTTCTGCCACCAGGCCCAGAGGACCAGCAACGTCCACAGGGACAGGAAATGTGCTGCGATGTAGCAGGGCAGGACGGAGGCGAAGAGGGACACGCACACCACACGCGGACCAATCAGGAGCAGGTTCCACAGGAAGTAGATGGCAGAGGAAGACCATCCCATTTTAAGCTTTTCGGGGATGAATGCGCGCATGTCGCGATGGTAGGACAACACGGTGAAGGACAAGGAGGACAGCGAGCCGACGATTTTAGCGACTGAAAACAAGAGGAGAAAAAGGTTATCAGATAACAGCTTGAGAAAGAGACTATATGGCAGATCTTTTACATTTCTGAGATTTCTTCACAGGTCTGACCTGTAAAGCGTTCCATCTCCTGCGTCTCCATGATGAGAGACGTCATCAAGACGAGCTGAGGAGCGCTTTCGGAGAACGCCTCGAACAGGCGCAGCATGCTGAGGTCGTGATTGAGGTACACCGCAACCCCCTTTCGGAAAAGGTCATTGTGTTTAAAACTGCTAACTGAGATCTCCATTATAGCTGCAGACCTATTCACGTGAAAAAGGAAAGAAAGACTTACACTGTAAGTTCAAACGTTACACTGTCCAGCCAAAAAAAAAGTCCACATTTGGATTTAACTAAGCAGATATGTATAATATGTTTCAGTAGGCAACAAGTTATTTAACCCTAACTGATGATGTGAGTAGCTCCTCGTTTCTTAAACAACCATGTTAGAAGACTTATGCTGTGGTCATGGGAATGATGTTACTCTGTTTGGGTTCCCCTTTTGGGCTCCCCAAGGCACCACAGGATCTCTGGGGGTGTGTTATGGTGCTTTTTGCCTGCTGGACCTCACCAGGCTGTGACGCACTGAGTGATCTGATACCGATCTGTTGTGGCCTGAATTGACTTTTTTCAGCAATTTGCACTGTATTGGTTTTTCTGTGGGATCAGACCAGGTGGGCTGGCCTGAACAGGAAATAAAGAACTTTAAAGCAGCCAGATTGTGATGGAAAATGCAGAAAGCAATTTGCCAAACAAAGATTAACTTTGCAAAATTAGAAGTTAGAAATAACTTTTAGTTCTGTTTTCTTTCCGGACGCAAAGCACAGCTGACCAGACTTTCTTTTTTTAAAACTAAGAATCAAAGAGATCAATAGTCAATAATCAAATCCATTACTATCCCTTACTACCTAGAGTAGTCTGATATAACTAACACTATCACTCTGTTACACTACATAACCAAAATTCATCAATGATGGTTTTGTCTATAATTACTAATCCATATATGTATATGTACATTATCAAACATCACTGATTAAAATCATATAGGTTAATGATCAAATTATGATTTAAGAAAATAATTATCTCATGAATCAAAATTTTTATGTCTTTTAAATCAGGTAAAAGAATTATAACAATAATAATAAATAAAATAATATAATGGAATCAAGAATTGACAAAATGAATCATATTGATCCTAACCGTAATTAAGTTTAATAATTAATCATTATATGACATGTAATCTTCAGATCACGAAAGACAACAATAAAGATATAATAAAAATCTGCTTAGTTATTGAAATAAATAAATTATTTCAATAACTTTAGGCATACTAAGGACAGTTGAGACATGACTATTGGGAAAGGAATAGGAAAAAGATTATTACGCATATTGGAAAAATCTCAAAACCTTCTCCGACGGAAAAATTAAGCCATCAGCACTAGTGGTAGATATTCTGGTTTGGAAAAGAGGAACAAACCAAACTGTCCTTGAAAAAAAGGAAAAAGGGGAATTTTATTTTAAGACCAACCCATATATGAATAAGTAATAAGTAAAAGATGAGATAAGAGGGGGGGGGGGGGGGGAGAAAAATGGAATTGGAAGTTACCTCACCACTAGGCTGAGCAAATTAACATACACACCCTGACAAAAGTCTTGTTGCCTATCCAAATTGTAGGAACAACAAATAATAACCTTACTTCTAGATGATCATTTGGAATCAGAAGTGGCTTATATAAAGGCAAAGGCCTCTAGATTACACTTATTTTACCAAAATAAAATTTTATCATGTTGTGATAACCATAATTATTTAATTAGGACAGAAAGGTCAGACTTTGCTTAGACAAAAGTCTTATCACATCTTTAAAGGATTCAACCAATCACAGATTAGTGCGTCACTTGTGACAAATACTGCAATTAACACATCTCCAGGTGTGTAGAAGAAGAAGCCCAGCTTGAACCTTCACTTGAAATGCATCCTGACCATCATCAAGAGCCTGAAGACTAAGTCTCCTGCTGAGGTGGCAGACATATTTAATGTATCTAAACCTCAAGTGGAGAGGATAATAAAAAGATTTGAAGAAACTGGTGAAGTTCAAGACAGGCCCAGGTCAGGCAGAACCCGTAAGACAGCTGTTCGAGAGGACCATTTGTTGGTTCGACAGTCCAGGTCATGTCCTTTTTCAACTGCAGCAGAGGTACATAACAACTGGTCACCAAAACCCATGTATCTAGATGAACAGTTTGCCACAAAACTGTTGACTGATATCAAATCTCCTCTTCATCTTTAAGATCCTAGAAACGGCATTAGCGTAGCAGCTATGTTAATATCTACATAGGAAAAGCTTATACTAAATGTATGAGTCAGGATTTAGGCCTCATAGCACAGAGATCGCACTTGTTAAAGTAGAAGATGACCTCCTACTGGCCTCCGATCAGGGTTTTGCCTCTTTGCTTGTGTTATGTGACCTTTTTAGAGACCAGATTAGAAAATGTAGTAGGAATTAAGGGAGTGACCCTCTCCTGGCTCAGATCCTATTTGACTGAGTGTTATCAGTTTGTAGATTTAAATGGTCACTAGTAAAGTTTCGTGTTCCACAGGGTTCGGTTTTAGCCCCATTAATATTTTCTATTTACATGTTTCTTCTGGCCAACATAATTTCGTAAAGATATGGTATTAGTTTTAATTGTTATGCTGATGACACAGTTACATGTCTCAGCGAAGCCAGATGTGAAAAACCAGTTTAATAAAGTTTAGCGAAAGGTTAAGGACTGGATGTTAATTAACATTCTTCTGCTTTCGTCTGCTGACAAGACAGAAGTTCTGGTACTATGACCACATGCCACTAGAAGTAAGCTTTCTGTTCACACTGTAACTCTGGATGATCTTACTGTTCCTTCAGTAAAAGACCTTTTTGTGATTTATGGATTTAAATTTTTCATTTGAAGCACATGTTTCCAGGATAGCATTTTTTCATCTCAGAAATATTGCCAATATAAGGAATATGTTGTCACTAAACGAGGCAGAAAAAATATTTCCTGCTTTTATCACCTCTAGTTTGGTTTCTGGTGTAATGCCTTACTGTTTGGTTGTTTAACTAGGTGTATCACCCCTATCTTATCCTCACAGAAAATTCTCATTGATTTTAAAATACTACTTTTGACGTATAAAGCATTAAATGGTCTCACACCGCAGTACCTGAGCTTCTTGTGATCTGGCACAACTACTTCAATCAAAGGAAACAGGCTGCTTCTCAGTACCACATATTATGAAAACTACAGCTGTGGGCAGAGCTTTTTCTTACAACGCCCCAAAGTTAAGGAAGAGCCAGTAGATTGTAGATTGATTTCCATTGCAGGGAGTTTTTCCTTGCCACAATCGCCCCTGGCTTGCTCATTATGGACTCATTATTTTGATTAATAAATGTTTCCTCACACATTTCATACTTACATATTTAGATTTTTTAAATTTTATTCTGTAAAGCTGTTTTGTGACGATGACCATTGTTAAAAGTCGTATACAAATAACCAGGGGACCAGGGAGTGATGGTCAGGGATGTGCAAACGTTTAATCATATGATGTGTATATTAATTATTCATCAGTCTTGATTAAAATACTTCATTACATAGCTAGACAAATTCAACAAATGTATCATAGCGTGGTTACATTTTACATCAGACCACATGAGAAACAGCAAAGTGTTTTAGTTTAGGAATTACTAACACACTGTTGGTCAAACTGACACTCTTCTGGCTATTTGGGTCCAAATGTCCAAAGAAAAGAACTGAAACAAAATAATCCACAACTTCATTCAGTACAAGTCATATAGAGTATTCAGTTATTAACTCGATTTTGTTTAGAAATCCTTGTATTGAATTGAAGACTGTGAGAACATCACACTGCATGAATGGTTGATCATGTATTGAGAAAATATGTCATTTGGACACTGTTTGCTCTTAAATACTGATAACTAAGAAAATGAAAGCAGGTTCCAGAATGGACACAGAACTTTTAGTTTATCTGTAGTTTCCTTTCTTTTTTTTTTTTTCTATAGTCTTTCCCTCTGATTGATCTCAGCTACATAAAACAAAAACAAACGCACAAACCTGAGGAAGACTCCAAGCTGGAAGATGTGCACCGGTGCCATTAGACTGTGTCTGTCGATAAATTTCTCTGCTTTACTCACTAGTTCTTTGGAGGTATCACAATACCAGAGCCAGCTGAAGATCTGCTGGAGCACGGAGGAAGCGAGCAGCAGAAATATCAACAGTCCCATGCTAAGGTATTTCTGTTCTTCATAGAGAGACACTACAGCCCACAGGTCCAGCACTATATCCAGAATGAAAAGAAAAAAAGACACCAAGGAGAACCCAACGTCTGTCAGCGCTAAATTAAAAGGAAACCCTTCCTCCATTATATGCGCTTGGTTCTTGACTGAAAAATGAAAGCAAACGTATTTTGTACTGTGCAAAGTGGGGGGAAGCTGAGGCTCCTCCCTTGTTGCGTAACATACCCGTGTATAAAGGTCTTCAAGAATGAGTCACGGTAATGCGATAGGCAGGCAGTTACCAAGAACTAGAAATCTGGAAACTGCCTACCTATCACATTACCATGACTATATATATATATATATATATATATATATATATATATATGTGTGTGTGTGTGTGTGTGGATTCATGCATTTCATACAATTGAATACAATTTGATTTACCAGCAGTACAGTAAGTTTAAATTGACACATTATGCACATGTACAGTTACAGTCTGCACAGCTGAGTCTCTGCAATCTTTAATCGACAACTGAAGCTGTTTCTTCAATATTTGCCATAATTCCACTCAAAAAAAGCCAACAATCAAATAAAAAACTTTCCAACAGTGTTTGATCTTAGTTGAAAACCCTGAGTAAAGAATCTATCCAAAGAAGGAAAACACCTAAAAGCACTTTTCTAAGCCACTCTGGATAAAAGCGTCTGCCAAATGCCTAAATGTAAAACAAAACAAAAAAAAACTTTAATCCAGTTTAGCAGTAGAAATTCACAGCCATGTGTCTTAACCTTTTGTTAATACCAACTGGGACCTCAGGTTCAGGTTTAGGCTCAAGAGTCTCCCTCGAGTACAGATCAGATTCCGCATTATCTTTTAGATTCATGTCTAAAACCTGTTTGTTAGGATGACATTTCCAGTAATACACCAGTTTCAGCAGGACTCCTAAAATGTAAGTAATCATTAACAAACCAATAAGTAGGTAGGGATTAATAGGGAACGGACTAAGACGAGCAGATTCCACAGATCTCCACCGCCACCATAATCCTAACAGCAGCATGGTGTCCGCTCCCATAACCACGTGGTAGATGATTCCTCTGAGTGTCGTATCCACACTCGTCACATTAAACCAGCTGAAGTACCAGATGAGGCCTACGGTGGCCCGGTACAGCCATTCTCCAGCTGTAGTGTCCATGAAGTCTGTGTTCTGCCACCAGGCCCAGATGACCAGCAACGTCCACAGGGACAGGAAGTGTGCTGCGATGAGGCAGGGTAGCACGGAGGCGACGAGGGACACGCACACCACACGCGGACCAATCAGGAGCAGATTCCACAGGAAGTAGATGGCAGAGGAAGACCATCCCATTTGAAGCTTTTCAGGGATGAATGCGCGCATGTTCCGATGGTAGAACAATACGGTTAAGGTGAGAACGGAGAGCGACCCAATGATTTTCATGACTGGGGAAAGAAAAATAATATTGTATAAAATTTCATATAAATGAATTTTCTTCTTTATTGATTTGGATTTTTTGGGGGGGTTCTGACCTGTGAAATGCTGCATCTCCTGCATCTCGAAGATGAGAGCCGTCATCAGGACGAGCTGAGAAGCGCTTTCGGAGAACGCCTCGAACAGACGCAGCATGCTGAGGTCATGAATCATGTACATTGTCGCTCCCTTTGGGCCGCGGTCACTCCGGTTAAATCTGCAGATTGAGATCTCTAACATTGCTGCAAACCTTCAAATTAGAAAAAAAACTAAACAGATTAACAGATGAGAGCACACTAGGTACCATGCACACACTCATTCAGACCCAGTTTGATTGAGCTATTGTAACTCCCTCACTCCAGGGATATAAATTAGGCTTAATATGTCAGACTTGAAAACAGCTCTCTTGGCAAAAACAGAACTTTAAGCCTAAAAAAAATAGAAAAGTGCGAACCTGAGGAAGACGCCGAGCTGGCAGATGTGCACTGGCGTCATTAGACCGTGTCTCTTGATACATTTCTCTACTTTGGTGTCCAGGGTTATAGAGGAATTGGCGTACCAGAGCCAGCTGAAGCTCTGCACTAGAATCGAGGAACCGAGCAGAAAGAATATCAGCAGTCCCATGGCGGAGTATTTCTCCTCTTCATAGAGGCAGTCTATGGCCCACAGGTCCAGTATGACATCCACGAGGAAAAACAGCAGAGACAGCAGAGAAAATACGACATCTGAAAGCGCTAAGTGAAAAGCAAAGCCTTCCTCCATGGCCCTGCGTTGTATCAGACAGCCTGTTTGTAAAGGAATCGTAGGAAGGAAATTGAATAGGAGAAAAATACTGGCATGAACAAGCCTGGACAAGCTTTGCCAAGGAAGAATGTTGACAGTTTGATGCATTCGAAGCATGGTCCTATACCTTTGCTCACTTACAATGGATTGGTACAACCCCAACGGAACAATGTTCAAAACAAATACAGATGTGAGGATCGGAACATTAAAGCTGAAATTCCGATTTATTGTGTAATAGTCCGATTTTGACCTCAAACCCAAATGTCCTTATTGTGTAGCAACAACGAAAGAACAGGTTCCAATACTTTCGGAGGAGACCGTATATATGGTCTTTGTCTTTATTAAAGAAACTGACCCAAACACATGGAGGTGTCAAAACCATAAATAAGCAAATCAGCTGAGCTCTCAGGGTCACTGTGGTCAGAGTTGACTGTCGTGACCGAGCGCATTGTGACATGAGACTTTGTGTATCACACTTTGTGTGGGTGCTGCTGCAAATGTCTGATGCATCACCCGGTGCTGTTTTAGGGACATGAATTTGTTTAAACCATGACCGTTGCAGCTTTAACAACATTTTTCTTTTTTGTAATAGTCACTTTATTTCCTCACTTTCGCTTTCTGATCAGGCTTCCTGGGCGTAGTCTTCCTCTCCATACTTCCCGCAGGAAATAGTGGATTTCCAAGGAAAATAATTGTAAGTAAAAACAAAAAGGAGTCGTTTATGTCTTCACTTTATTCTATATCAAAAACACAACAACAACACATTATTTGATGATTTACCATGTGAGCCATCTCAAATCTAGTGGCTGCAACATCCTGTTGCAAAAAAATTGGACAAGTTGGGAAAGTGTGAGAAATTACTGTACAAGGTGCTGTTCAACTGGACAACCAATTATGTTACAGTATACAAGGTGCTTCAAAGAAACGCATAATCCTTCAGGGAAAAGGATGGGCAGAGGCTCGGCGATTTGTCAACAGATGCGCCAGCAAATTTTACAATACTGACTGGATATGTTCGTGCTCAAGATCATCAAGCAAATCAAACAAACCTGTCAAATCCCGATGCTTGACGGGCACGCCCGAAAAGCATTCCTGAATGCATGTGATCTCCGATCCCTCAGACATCACGGTGTTAAAAAACACATTTACAAATGCTGCTTTGAAATGCTGTTCAGCAAAAGCATGGCTTAGTCTCACTCAAGGCCTCCTACAGACTATCATAAGTCTTTGCATCCCATTCTGTTTCCATCTCATCCTTCAGGTTCATCTCTAAAAGTGGTCACATTCGTCCTTTATAAGAACATCAATGAATGAATAAATGAATGAATGTTATAGTATCTACAGTATAATCCTCTCTATTTCAATTTATTCAAGGTTTTAAAAAAAATAATGGTGATTTCTTCCATTAGTGTTCACATCGTTTTATTGAAAACACAGACACATGGCTATGACTGAGTTTATACAGGTCAGTACATAAGAATGCGCACATCTGGAACTGCTGTTATAGAAAATACATTAAAGCCTTCTGATCGATCAGAATCGAGAATGCAACCAATTCATTATAGCGTTCTGGTGAACTTCTGAACATCTGCCTCCTAATCTAGTATTAAAGGAAATTTCAGAGGAATGAGTCAACTCTTTTTTACAGATAACAGTAGATGGAAAAACACTTTAACCTTGTTTTTCCTTAGACAGCAGCGCGTAGTTGGGGTCACAGTTTACAAAAAAAAAAAAAAAAAAAAAGGAGAAACTGATCAAATATAAATGTCTGTAGTTTTTATCTCTTTATAATAAGCCTATAATAAAATAAACATGTTAACTTACCTTGCAGCTTTGGATAATAACATTGGATATAATTGATTCATTTCATAATTTCATGTTACCAAAGTTAAGTTAAAAGTGTAACTGCTGTAGAATCTGATAAATCAGTCTGTAATACATGATAGATACCCTGTGATTTGCAACTAAATTTAAAGTAAATAATATCATAACAACTAAGCATTAGTTTTTATTAGTTATTTATTTACGTCTAATTTATTTATTATAATACGTACATATTATATAGAACTTTCACGAATATCTTACAAACCCAAACAGCTACATACGATGTACATACACAAAGGCTGTTCAAGTCAAACCGGGACTTGGGGTGAAATTTCTCATGAATGAATGCGCAAGGAAAAACTGTTGCCCTTTTAAAGAAAAAAAATTTTTTTTTAACTACAGTAGTAAATATTTGCTGCCCTCTGCTGATCATTTTGACTTCAAAGTGGATGAACAATCATGGAAACTAAAATACAGCATGTTATAAACCGGAGAAGCTGTTTTCACTCAGACCTTTAGGTTTTTGTCAATATGTCAATATTCCATGTGTAATCGTGCTCATTTATAATTGTAAATTTTCTTTTGCAGTTTTGAGCTTGGATAGATGGATGATGGATGGTTGGATAGGTAGATGGATAACTGGATAAATTGATAGATGGATGGATAAATGGATGGATGGATGATGGGTAGATAGATTGATGTATGTATGGATGAATGGATATATACAGTTGTGTTCAAAATAATAGCAATGTGATGAAAAAAAGCTTCAAATATAAGTTTCAATATAAATCACACAAATGCATTGGACACCCTGCACGTTCTATTTTCCGAATCACAACGTGAAGGAAAATGTGCTAAATGTATTATTAGTTTACAGAAAGTGAAGAAAAACAAATATTAGTCTGTCCAAAAAAATAGCAGTGTCATAATCATCATCTGCTTCACATCTGTGCTGCATGGAGTCAAACAACTACTACCTTTGAACAGGTATTCCAGCCCAAGACAATTGACTAAACGCCACAATTCCTCTGCATTTCTTGGTTGTGCCTCAGAAACAGCATTTTTAATGTCAGCCCACAAGTTTTCTATTGGATTAAGGTCTGGGGGTTGGGCTGCCCACTCCATAACGTTTATCTTGTTGGTCTGGAACCAATATCCTGCTCGCTTACTGGTCTGTTTGGGGTCGCTGTCTTGTTGAAACACCTATTTCAAGGGCATTTCCTCTTCGGCATAAGGCAACATGACCTCTTTAAGTATTCTGATGTGCTCAAATTGATCCATGATCCCTGAAATGTGATAAATAGGCCCAACACCATAGTACGAGAAGCGTCCCCATATCATGATGCTTGTGCCTCCATGCTTCACTGACTTCACAGTGTACTGTGGCTTGAATTCAGTGTTCGGGGATCGTCTGACAAACTGTCTGTGGCCCCTAGACTCAAAAAGAACAATCTAGCTTTCATCAGTGCACAAAATATTGTTACCGTTTCTCTTTAGGCCAGTCAATGTGTTCTTTGGCGAACTGTAAAATCTTCAGCACACGTCTTTTTTTCAACAACTGATAGCTTGGCTTCACATAGCCGTCTTCTAATAGTAACAATACTCACAGGTAACTTTAGATGTTCTTTGATCATGCTGGAACTGATCATTGGCTAAGTCTGAGTCTAAGCCAATTTTCTCATTCTTCCATCCATTCGAATGGTCGTTTTCCGTTTTCTTCCACGTCTTTCTGGTTTTGAAAAAGACATAATAATTTGAGCAGAGCAGCCTTTCATTTTCTGCACTTCTTTGTATGTTTTCCCATCTCTAATCAACTTTTCAATCAAGTACGCTGTTCTTCTGAACAATGTCTGAAACGACCAATTTCACTCTGATTTTCAGAGAGAAATGCACAGGACAACTGTTTCTGCATTTATCCTTAAATAAGGGGAACTTGTTTGACACCTGTTTATCACAGAATAATTTACGCCTCCAATTGAACTCCACACTGCTATTATTTTGAACACGCCTCATTTCAATGACTGATTCATTTACACAGAATCAGGTGCATGCAAGTCTTGATTGTTGGGTCTGTTGGTTTTCTATCACTCCACTACACCTACAAGTAAAATATTTACCATGAAGAAATATAATTTCTCCCAAAAACAATTATTGATCTGGTTACTGATGTTGGACTGCTGTTATTTTAAACACAACTGTAGATTGATAGGAAGGAATAGATGGATAAATGGACTGATGGATGGATGGATGGATGGATGGATGGATGGATGGATGGATGGATGGATGGAGGTTGAAACAGTTAATAGAGAAAATGAACCAGCAAGTGAATGAAGGACGTGACCAGACTGTCGTCTGGTCTACAGGAACCAGTGGTTTTCTTGTACCAGATCGAAAAATGTTCACCCTCTATAGTCCCATCTTGATTTCCTTGTGATTTACAGACCCTTTTCCAGAGTATTCCCATTTCCATTTCATTTGTATTTCCATTTATTCTAGTGCAATTGCAATCTTCTAACAATTCCTCTATGACTTGATTATCTTATCTGCATCTGTTCTTTCACTTCCCCATAATGTATTTTTACACATTGAACTCCACACACCACATCAGTAGCTATTGTTCTGTCCTTCCTTACATTTTCAAGCTTCCTGCATGGGTTGTAATAATTTGCAATTTTCAGTTCTCTTTTCCAAGCTCGCACTTTCACTGCCACATATTCCGTAATAACTAAAATCCAGTTTAGGTTCAATCAGGGTTCCTGAATGCATTTGACATCTGGTTTTCTTTTCCAATTGAGTATAAAGTTCTTGAGCTCTGTGAGGCTTTGTGCATCCCACTGGAAGATCAACAACCTACTGTCGGCATGGCATCTAGACTGTATCCTGAGCTCTTCAGTAAGTTCTTCCCATTTTAGTCTTACCAAACCCACATGGTGCACAGCGTTTGCAGTAATCCAGATCCTTTCAGTCTTAGATTTGCTTTCACTCATTGCAGTCTTGCTATGAAGGTTACCATTTTTCTTCTCTCTCGATGCTTCCTCGTCTTCTTTCTTTTGCCATTATCTTCTCCTTTCTAATTCCACCTTCCTTGATTATTCCTTTATTATCTACTTCAGCATATGAAGCTGCTCTAATCCATTGCATCTCTACCTCTCTTTTCATCACCTCACTTCTCCAATAAGCTACACTGTGACTTCCCCCACAGGTGCAACAATTGGGCTTTATATCTTCTCTATATTTCCCACCATACCAAGCACAGGGAATGTGCCCAAACTCCAGACATTCAAAACACCTCAAAGATTTTAGTTACCACTCTATCCCTTATAAAACCTTTAGATATTTCCCTTGAAGGTTGAATTTGTGCCACAAGTCCGTTGTTACAGTCTCTCCTTTTTCTCTCCTCCTCTTGCCATTTGTTTCACACTATTTACCATATTATGCTCTACCTTCATATTTTCCACCAGTTCCTCCATCTTGGTACTAATGGAAACCCCAGAGATTACACTTACCTCCACTAAACCTTTTTTTCTTCTACTCTTATTGTATCCTATTAGAAATTTCCCACATCATGCATATTTTTATTTCCCCCACTGTACCTGTAACTTTGAATCGGGCAATTTTTTTTAAAAAACCCTTCTTCCTCCTCAATTCGTACTGCTATATTTAGTAAACCATTTTTAGGTTCTTCCCCTTCTTTGCTTCCTGAATCCTCTGTGCTAAATAGTTCCTGTTTTTATCTCCCTCACCAAATTCCATAAAGACATCCATCCTGCCAGGGTTTGCAACTATACAGCCTGCCGATCAATACTCCCACAATGTCCTCCATGCAGCATTCAGTCTTGTGTACTTTACTAGCCCTTTATTTACGTCTTTATTTAATTTCATCTCACATCTCACTAAAGCGATATCTTTGACGATTGGCAGAGAACACAGTGCCACAGCTCAAAAATCTTTTGCCCCTTCAACATTTATTATTATTACGAGAATACTCGTAACGTGACGTTACCATGGCAACCTATGCAATGCATTAGGAATAAGGCAGTAAATGAAAACAACATGGATCCATATACAAAGTAATGATCTGATTCATTTATAATGTGTAAAAAAAAAAAAATAGAAATATACTTTATATTTATACATGCTAGATCATACAATATATTTACATCTTATATACATTATGTACATAATATAAAAATCGCAAAATTCAGATTAGTAGTAGAAATTCCTAACCATGCATTTTATCCTTTTACTGGCTCCAGTTTGAGTTTGAGGTGTAACGCTGTGGTCAGGTTCAGGCTCATTTGCAGCCCCATCTACAGTATTGCAAACTTCTCCACTCGTTAACAGTGCCACCGGTTTTATCTCTGGCGGTTTCACATCTGCTTGTATCTGTAATTCTGGATGTTTAGGATGAAACTTCCAATAGTAAACCAGTTTCAGTAGAACTCCTAAAACATATGTTATCATTAACAAACCAATAAGTAGGTAGGGATTAATAGGGAACGGACTAAGACGCGCAGATTCCACAGATCTCCACCACCACCATAATCCTAACAGCAGCATGGTGTCCGCTCCCATAACCACGTGGTAGATGATTCCTCTGAGTGTCGTATTCACACTCGTCACATTAAACCAGCTGAAGTACCAGATGAGGCCTACGGTGGCCCGGTACAGCCATTCTCCAGCTGTAGTGTCCATGAAGTCTGTGTTCTGCCACCAGGCCCAGAGGACAAGTAACGTCCACAGGGACAGGAAATGTGCTGCGATGTAGCAGGGCAGGACGGAGGCGAAGAGGGACACGCACATCACACGTGGACCAATCAGGAGCAGATTCCACAGGAAGTAAATTATAGAAGAAGGCCATCCCATTTGAAGCTTTTCAGGGACGTGTATGCGCATTTTGCGATGGTAGGACAACATGGTGAAGGACAAGGAGGAAAAAGCAGCGATAAGTTTAGCGACTGAAAAAAAAAAACACAAAAAGAAAAAATAAGGTTATCAGATAATAACTTCAGAATGAGACTGTATGCCAATTTTTTTTTTTACATTTCTGCGATTTCTCCACACGTCCAACCTGTAAAGGGTTCCATCTCCAGCGTCTCCATGATGAGAGACGTCATCAAGACGAGCTGTGGAGCGCTTTCGGAGAACGCCTCGAACAGGCGCAGCATGCTGAGGTCGTGATTCAGATTTTCCTTTCGGGCATTCTGTTTAAAACGGCGAATTGAGATCTCCATCACGGCAGCAAACCTTTTAAAATGAAAAAGAAAATAAGTGAAATATTTATAATAATAAGTAAACTACCTGGCCAAAAAAAAAAGTCACCACATGGATTGAACTAATCACATAGGTACAGTAAGAGCCTTCCACCAGATTATTGGTGCAGTGATTAATATGTTCCAGCAGGTGAGAAGTTATTTAACCCTAAATATGTCAGGAGACATATCTTGTGATTGTGGCAAAGATGTTAACTCTGTTTCTAAATCAAGCAAAGAAAACAACTGAACCTGGGTTAAGAACTGTCCAAAGCATGATTAAAACAGTTGTACTCGCAGCCATGTTTAATAGTTAAAGCAAGAGCATTTCCAAAAAAGTTTTTCCAATAATGGATTTTTTTTCTTCCGTGATAGCACGGGCATATTCCAAGACGACAATGCCAGGAGTGGCATCATTTTCACCAGAGTCCAGACCTTAACCCCTTTGAGAATATTTGAGATGTGCTGGCGAAGGCTTTATGCAGTTGTCTGTGGCTCTCATCGTCAATACAAGCAAGAACTTGGAGAGAAATGAATGACTCATGACAGAAAATTCAACAGATTTTGTGATATTGGATAAGCTTATTGAAACAATGCAACAGCAAGTGCGTGCCATATTCAAAGCAAAAAACTAAATATTAAGTTTGTGCCTGTTGTTTTGGCCGGGCGATGTTATCGGACCATAACATTAAAACCATTAACATTATAACCACTTGGGATTTGGGTTCCCCTTGTGCCACCATGGTCGCTTTGGTTCCTTGAGGCAAGGCACCGCATGATCTCTGGGCTTGGGTTATGTTGCTTTTTAAAGTGTGATGCACTAAGTGTTCTGATAACTTTCTGTCATTGCCAGCATTGACTTTTTTCAGCACTGTCTTGGGTTTTGCATGGGATCGGACCAGATGGGTTGGCTTTTGATCCCGGTGGCCATGGGTGGGCCTTGGGTGGCCATAATCCTGTCACCAGTTTATGGTGTGCAGTTGGTGATCAAGGTTGTTCACTTCACCTGTCTGTGGTCATGATGTTAGGGCTGATCAGTGTACGTGTTTCTTCCTCAAAGTGATGATCTCACTAATGCTCTTGTAGCTGAATAAACCTCCTGCAAATCCTCACAGCTACACTATATAACCTAGTAGAAAGCCTTCCCTAAAGAGTGGAGTTCACTGTAACAGCAGAGTAGGAATAAATCTGAAACAGGATGTTGACCAACGACATACACTACCAGTCAAAAGTTTGGACACAACTTCTAGTTCCATAGTCATTGCTGATTTTTATTTCTTTCTACCCTTTAAAACAATGCTGAAGGCATCCAAAATACACAATAACCACCTTTGAACAGTTGATATTGAGATATACATCTGCTACTTATGCTGTGTAAAGCCTTCATGACGGCTCTAATCTGAGGTGTTTTTGTTCATTCTAAGGCTGGTAACTCTAAATAAACTCCTAAGTTCATTTAGAGTAGGTTTTTTTTATTCTTCTAAGTAAGTTTTGGTTTACTTTCCTGGGATGGTCTTCATAAGGACCAGTATCATCATGGTGCCTGATGGAGTTTTGCAACAGTACTTGACAGTGCTGTTCTTGCAAGAACTGTTCCAGAACAGCTGACCTTCATATCTTAAAATAACAAGTAAATAGCTCAATGCCATATGTGTTCTTTCTTTCTTTATTTATTTCTTTCTTAGCTCGATGCCATGTTCTTTCTTTCTTTCTTTCTTTCTTTCTTTCTTTCTTTCTTTCTTAGCTCAATGCCATATGTGTTCTTTCTTTCTTTCTTTCTTTCTTTCTTTCTTTCTTAGCTCAATGCCATGTTCTTTCTTTCTTTCTTTTTCTTTCTTTCTTTCTTTCTTTCTTTCTTTCTTAGCTCAATGCCATATGTGTTCTTTCTTTCTTTCTTTCTTTCTTAGCTCAATGCCATATGTGTTCTTTCTTTCTTTCTTTCTTTCTTTCTTTCTTCTCTTGTTTCTTTCTTTCTTAGCTCAATGCCATATGTGTTCTTTCTTTCTCTCTCTCTCTCTCTCTCTCTCTCTCTCTCTCTCTCTCTCTCTCTCTCCAGTATTGTTCTTCTGAATTGAAAGGTGTGTCCAAACTTTTGACTGGTACTGTATGGGAGTGATGGTCAAGTGTTTGTTAAAGTGACACTCTTGTGGCTATTTAGGTCCAAAAGTTCAAAGCCAAGAACTGAAACAAAATATTACAAAACTTTCTTTCAGTTCATTCATACTTTTTCATAAAAATATTACCTACAACTAACACTGATGTTGTTTAGAAATCCTTTTATAGAATTGAAAACTAGATTGAGCTCAGCTACATAAAACCAAAATCAAAAAACACAAACCTGAGGAAGACTCCAAGCTGGAAGATGTGCACAGGTGCCATTAAACTGTGTTTGCTGACAAACGTCTCTATTTTGCTCTCCTGATGTTTGGAGGGATCAGAGTACCAGAGCCAGCTGAAGATCTGCAGGAGAAACGAGGAACTGAGCAGCAGAAATATCAACAGTCCCATGCTGAAGTATTTTTGTTCTTCATAGAGGCACACTACAGCCCACAGGTCCAGCACTATATCCACAATGAAAAGCAGCAGAGACAGCACAGAGAACAAGATGTTTCCTAAGGGTAAATCAAAAAGGAAGAATGTCTCCATCTTGTCTGAGAATCATAGCTTAGGGGCATAAAATTAATGCAAATATAGACTTGTATTGTGTGGGAGCCTCAGGCTCCTCCTTTTGTTGCATCACATGTCCGTGTGTAAAGTTCAGGAATGATTCACATCAATGTGATCACTGGTAATAAATCAGGAAATGAGAAACTGAATAAACAAAATG
>JAAGKR010003770.1:43760-69878 GCA_011419295.1 Clarias macrocephalus
TTTTCTTTCTTTCTTTCTTAGCTCAATGCCATATGTGTTCTTTCTTTCTTTCTTTCTTTCTTAGCTCAATGCCATATGTGTTCTTTCTTTCTTTCTTTCTTTCTTTCTTTCTTTCTTTCTTTCTTTCTTAGCTCAATGCCATATGTGTTCTTTCTTTCTTTCTTTCTTTCTTTCTTTCTTTCTTAGCTCAATGCCATATGTGTTCTTTCTTTCTTTCTTTCTTTCTTTCTTTCTTTCTTAGCTCAATGCCATATGTGTTCTTTCTTTCTTCCTTTCTTTCTTTCTTAGCTCAATGTCATATGTGTTCTTTCTTTCTTTCTTAGCTCAATGCCATATGTGTTCTTTCTTTCTTTCTTTCTTTCTTTCTTTCTTAGCTCAATGCCATATGTGTTCTTTCTTTCTTTCTTTCTTAGCTCAATGCCATATGTGTTCTTTCTTTCTTTCTTTCTTTCTTTCTTAGCTCAATGTCATATGTGTTCTTTCTTTCTTTCTTTCTTAGCTCAATGCCATATGTGTTCTTTCTTTCTTTCTTTCTTTCTTTCTTTCTTTCTTTCTTTCTTAGCTCAATGCCATATGTGTTCTTTCTTTCTTTCTTTCTTTCTTTCTTTCTTTCTTTCTTAGCTCAATGCCATATGTGTTCTTTCTTTCTTTCTTTCTTTCTTTCTTTCTTTCTTTCTCTCTCTCTCTCTCTCTCTCTCTCTCTCTCTCTCTCTCTCTCCAGTATTGTTCTTCTGAATTGAAAGGTGTGTCCAAACTTTTGATTGGTACTGTATGGGAGTGATGGTCAAGTGTTTGTTAAAGTGACACTCTTGTGGCTATTTAGGTCCAAAGGTTCAAAGCCAAGAACTGAAACAAAATATTACAAAACTTTCTTTCAGTTCATTCATACTTTTTCATAAAAATATTACCTACAACTAACACTGATGTTGTTTAGAAATCCTTTTATAGAATTGAAAACTAGATTGAGCTCAGCTACATAAAACCAAAATCAAAAAACACAAACCTGAGGAAGACTCCAAGCTGGAAGATGTGCACAGGTGCCATTAAACTGTGTTTGCTGACAAACGTCTCTATTTTGCTCTCCTGATGTTTGGAGGGATCAGAGTACCAGAGCCAGCTGAAGATCTGCAGGAGAAACGAGGAACTGAGCAGCAGAAATATCAACAGTCCCATGCTGAAGTATTTTTGTTCTTCATAGAGGCACACTACAGCCCACAGGTCCAGCACTATATCCACAATGAAAAGCAGCAGAGACAGCACAGAGAACAAGATGTTTCCTAAGGGTAAATCAAAAAGGAAGAATGTCTCCATCTTGTCTGAGAATCATAGCTTAGGGGCATAAAATTAATGCAAATATAGACTTGTATTGTGTGGGAGCCTCAGGCTCCTCCTTTTGTTGCATCACATGTCCGTGTGTAAAGTTCAGGAATGATTCACATCAATGTGATCACTGGTAATAAATCAGGAAATGAGAAACTGAATAAACAAAATGCAGCATGGTGTCCGCTCCCATAACCACGTGGTAGATGTTTCTTCTGGGGCTTCATATTTCTACTCTTTACATATTAAACCAGCTGAAGTACCAGAGGCCTACAGTGGCCCGGTACAGGCATTCTCCAGCTTTAGTGTCCATGAAGTCTGTCTTCTGCCATCAGGCCTAGAGGACCAGCGACATCCACAGGGACAGGAAGTAGTAGATGAAGACCATCCCACCTTGAGTTTTTCAGGCGATAACTCAATGGCTGGGGGAAATATATATATTGTTTAGATTTCTAAATATATCCATAACATCATTTTTTTTTCTTTATTGATTTTGAAATGCATCTCCTGCATCCCCATGATGAGAGTTGGTAACTGTTAACTTGAAAACAGCTCTCATAGAAAAAAAACTGAACTTTAACATCTCTGTTTCTACTTCAAATATTTATCTCAACTATATAAAACGGGGGGAAAAAAGCAAAAACCTGAGGAAGAATTTAGCACAGCTATGGATGAATAAAATGGAAGCAAATGCAGATTTTAACTGTACATGTGGAAAATGTGGAAAGTGGGAAAAATACTGGGCATCGACAATGCTGGAGGGAGGCTTTATCAAAGAAGGCTTTATCTTCCAGTTTTTTTTTTTTTTTTTGCATTTAATGCAAGCAAGGAATTTGCATCCAAATATTAAATGGTATTTAAGACAATCTGTTCCTATACTTTTGCTCACTTACAATGGAGTGGTATAACACCAAAAGTGCCATGTTCAAAGTAATTTATGAAATCCAAATGTGAATATCAGAAAATTAAAGCTGAAATTCAGATTTATTCTTAATATTCAGCTTTTGACCCCCAACTGGCCTTGGTGTTCCAATACTTTCGGTGGGGAATGTACAGTACATATGGTATATGTCCTTATTAAAGAAACTGAGTCAAACACATGTAGCTGTCACATTTTGTCTAAACCAAGAGGACAAAACCAAAAATGAGCAAATCAGCTGAGCTCTCAGAGGCTCTGTGGTCAGAGCTAAAGCCACTGCTGTAGTTATGACTGAGCATATTTGCGACATGAGACTCTCAAGGCTTTGTGTGTATGTGTGTGGGTCTGGGTGTGTGTGGGTTTTAAACTGCTGCAAATGTCTGGTGCATCACTCAGTGGACTTCTTGGAAACGGAGTTTAGTTCTGTTCAAACCATCTCTGAACAACCAGCTTCAGTATTATTTTTTATATATTTTTTGAAATAGTCAACTGACTGCAGCAGAAGATATTTCAAGAGTGTTTTGAACGGTGGAAAATTCACTGGGATATGTGTGTGAGGTCCTACATTGAAGGGGACTGATGCGTCATTGTCCCATGTAGAATGTTCCTTCAATAAATGTGTCTTTTTTCACATTATATGGGTGGAAACTTTCTGGACCTTCTATTATCTTCACTGTTTAATTCTGATCAGTGGTTGATCCAGAGTCTATGCTGGATCCACTCAGAATTAGTGGAACTATGACAGTTTATCACCATAGCACCATGTACAGACACGTACTTTTCACGTACTTCACATTCGTGAGGACAGCTCTCTGGATATAGGAGAAACATGTGAAATTTCTCACAGAATGTAACTCATGAGCAGGACAGATGTGGGAACATCAGTACATTATTATAATAGGATATCGGATTGGCCTTTTGGCCAAAACATGGCATTGGTGCTAAAAAGTGTCTCACCTTGGTAAAAAAGTGAATTTTCAGGAATTTTCAACACAAATGCTTCTTACCCTCCCGATCCACGCTTCATTTTTTGCAAATATGCATACACATTAAAATATTTTCTATCACATAAAAAGAAACACATTTGCTACATACAATTTCATGTCCTTTTATGCTGTGTCCGTAATTCTTTTTAATTATTATTCAAATCTTTCAATGATCTTAATTGTCATTCAGATAAAACTTGGCCAATTTAAATTCCACATGTAAATTGGTAAGATATTGCAACATGAATTTGACATGGTTACGGACACTACAGATTTTTTGCGTTTTAAGCTTTTTTTGGCAAAAAAAAAAAAAAAGATTGCTTTAATTTACTCACCCATTTTTACAGGTCATATGCTTCTAGAAGCTTACACGAATTTTAGTATCAATACACTAAAAAGTGGTCACTTTTGGGATACAGATAAAATCATCTATCCAAAATGGTTGAAGTTAGCAACTTGAAATTTTTAGGGAAGCAAGATTGGTCACTTCAATGTTGCATAAACTTCAGACATAGTTTCTTTGGCACACACATTTTCTGTATTACATGTATAAAAGATTTTTAAAAATCAGCACCAATACTGTGTTTTGGTCGTTTCTTATATATGCATTCAGTGAAATATTATAAATATATAGTCCATCTATCCATCATAACCAAGTGCATGTCTTCTTATCTGTAATTTCTCATCTTAGTCATCCATCCTTAAGTCTGTTTGTCCAGTTCCTGAACTCTAAACCAGTTTAGTAGTAGAAATTCACGGCCATATTTCTTATCCTTTTGTGGATGCCAGATAAAACTGTGCTCTCGGGTTCAGGTTTAGGCTCAGGAGTCTCAATCATGTCTTCTTCCAGATCATAACATTTTGCATCAAATTCTGTTTTCAATTCTGACTCCTTATCTTTCAGATTCATCTTTAAAACTGGTTTGTTAGGATGACATTTCCAGTAATACACCAGTTTCAGCAGGACTCCTGTGATGTAGATGATCATTAACAAACCAATAAGTAGGTAGGGATTAATAGGGAACGGACTAAGACGAGCAGATTCCACAGATCTCCACCGCCACCATAATCCTAACAGCAGCATGGTGTCCGCTCCCATAACCACGTGGTAGATGATTCCTCTGAGTTTCGTATTTCCACTCGTCACATTAAACCAGCTGAAGTACCAGATGAGGCCTACGGTGGCCCGGTACAGCCATTCTCCAGCTGTAGTGTCCATGAAGTCTGTCTTCTTCCACCAGGCCCAGATGACTAGCAACGTCCACAGGGACAGGAAGTGTGCTGCGACGTAGCAGGGCAGGACGGAGGCGAAGAGGGACACGCACATCACACGTGGACCAATCAGGAACAGGTTCCAAAGGAAATAAATTATAGAAGAAGACCATCCCATTTTAAGCTTTTCAGAGACGAATGACCGCATGCTGCGATGGTAGGACAACACGGTGAAGGATAGGGAGGAAAGAGACCCGACGATTTTAATGACTGAAAAAAAAAAATACTGGATAATTATTATGATTATGAAATGTAAAAAATATATACTACTAATAATAATAATAATAATAAAGTTCTGACCTGTAAAAAGCTGAAAATCTTGCATCTGGATGATGCTTGTTGTCATGAGTACGATCTGTGGAGCACTTTCAGAGAAAGCCTTGAACAGATAGAGAGCGCTCAAATCGAAACTTAGAATCTCCGTGCCCGTGTTTTGGAAAGTGTGCTTGTATTTAAAGCTGCTGATTGACAGTTCCAACATACCTAAACACCTACAGGACAAAACATAAAAACATCCAAAACAATAAATAAAAGCACTGACACAGCACTAGTGATTAGGAGCCAAAGAAAGCAAAATTGTCCATATTTTCTGGGTGGGAGGGGCATACTCTCTATTGTCTCTCAATAACCAGGACACTAGACAATTCTATGAGCTCATATACTGTATGCAGAAGAGGGCTGAGAGCACTTTCTTTCGAGAATGTTACAACGCTCTGTGATGCAGCATAAGCAGCAGAGTGAAAAAGATGAGGTTGAGTGGCTTCACCTGTCTATCAGGAAGCATATCAGGAAACTTACAAGTAGTACCTGCTGTATGATTAGGGGACCTGGGTAGTGGTGATCAAATTTTTAGGGCACATCACTCAGTCATAGCATTACAACAACAAAAAAAACATTAAGCTCACTATTGTGTATGTTCCCCTTGTGGAATAACTCCGCATGCTGTGGTGTCTGGCACCAGGATGTTGGTAACAGATCCTTTTGTTGCTGTGGTTTGCATTGTGGGGCCTCCAAAGGATCAGATGTGTTTGTGCAGTTCATTCTATGTGCGCTTGATCTGATTGGGATCTGGGGAGCTTGGAGGCCGAGTCAGTAGCCCAGTCGGCAGCGTTGGTTGCACTGGGTGTTCTGGGGTCTTTCTGTTGGGATCAGATGGCCCTTTTCTTCCTTATATAGTTATAATAATATAATGCAATTATGTTTTCATTTATTAAAGAAAAAATCTGCCCAAATGGTGACATGGTGGCTAGTGGTTAGCACTGTCACTTTGCACTTCCAGGGTCAGGGTTCAATTCCCATCTCCGATCTGTGTGCATGGAGTTTGCATGTTCTCCCTGTGCTTGGTGGGTTTCCTGCCGGTACTCTGCTTTCCTCCCACAGTGCTGATTAGGCTTAGTGGCATTCCCGAAATTGCCCATTGTGTGTGTGAGTATATGTGTATGTGTGTGTCCTGTGATGGATTGGCACCCTGTCCAGGGTGTACCCCACCTCCTGCCCTAAGTCTCTTTGTATAGGCCCCAGACCCCCCATGACCCTGAATACAGTAAAAAGCAGTACAGACGAAAAAGTGAGTGAGTTTTTAAATGATGATTTTATGTATTAAAAGAAAAAAGCTGTGCAAACCTGACTGGCCCTATGTGAAAAAGTAATTGCCATTTAAACCTAATAACTGGTTGTGCCACCCTTAGCGTCAACAACTGGAATCGAGTGTTTGTGATAACTAGCAGTGAGTCTTTTATATCTCTGTGGAGGAATTTTGGCCTGCTTTTCTTTGCTGAATTGTTTTAATTCAGCCACATTGAAGAGCATGAAATGCCCAAATTTGCCCAAATGCCCAAATTTTGACTAGACTGTTCCAAAACCTTATTTTTTTTTTTTTTTAGCCATTTAGAACTTGAACTTGGTGGTGTGCTTTAGATTACTGTCCTGCTACATAACCAAAATGCCCTTCAGCTTGAGGTCACAAACTGATGGCTGGATATTCTGGAATTCATGTTTCCATCAATTATTGCAACACACTAAAAAATGCTGGGTTGTTTTTACTACCCAAACGCTGGGTTGCCTCTGTTGGGTAATTTTTCTGGGTTATTTACAGGGAGTTGGGTACTTTTTTTTTTTAACCCAGGGTTGGAGTTGGGTTAGCTAGTGACAGCTAACATCACAGATAAGACCCCCCAAAGTTCACCGGTGTGTTCAGTGGCTGTGTCGGCTTCGTGTCTGTTTTTTGGTCTTCCTCCTCACGCATTTAAGAGGAAATGTAAACTTTAAATATAAGGTCTGTACACATACTTTCACTCACCTATGACTGAATTTGTTCACTGTATGTTACATATATTACTGCGTTAATGTTACACTCAAACTTTCAGCCTGGTCTGTGCTATAGCATGCTAGTTTATCTGCTAGCTAGCCAAACCACAGAACCCCACCTGTGTATGAAAGAAACTGCAAAAATGTCTGAGCTTTTTAGCTTTCTTTGTAGAATGCTTGCAGAGTCTATGAAGGTAGTGAAGTGATGAATGAAAGCTAAACTGTTAACTGTAGTGCCAGCATGACGCTAACATTTAGCTAGGTTGCTATCGTTAGCAACCACATATAAAAAGCTGAGGGCTTACAAAACACTAATCTTCTTACAAATACGCATACTAGCCAACCCTCTCGATTTTTCCATAAACTTTTACTTTCTTTAATTTCTTTTTCTCTAAGGTTGGAACCGACACCTTGGAATATCTCCAGCAGTCTGAAGTATCAAGGTCGAACCCCTACATCCTGATGTTGGGAGATGATGACCAGCACTGCTCTCAGGCATTAGTGCTTCTGAGTAATAGTATAGTAATGATGTCGCTGTTGAACTCATTTTGTATTATCTGATCTTGTGCTTTTGAAAAATAAATATTAATATTTTTTCTATGATTTGTACAATTAATTGGGTGTTGTTTATTGCATATATGTATGGTTTGCAGAACTTAGTTTTTTTTTTTTGTAATAGACCAGTATATCAAAGTAATTTAACTGTTTAAACTGTTTTACCCATAGACATGTAAAACATAAAAATAATAATAACCTATTTGTGAGGTAGAATTAAAACAGCATTATAGTTAAATATGACCTAACATTTGGATTGAATATTTTACCCATCTTGCTGGGTTAAATAAATAACCCATATTGCTTGGTTTAATTAACCCACCATGTAGTTGGTCCAATATTTATCCAGAAGCTGGGTTAAAAACAACCCAGTTTGGGTTGTTTTTAACCCAGCATTTTTTAGAGTGAAGTTGTCCAGGTCCTGAAGCTGCAAAGACCATCATACTACCGCCACCATGTTTGAATGTTGGGATGGTGTTCTTTTTATCACATGTAAGGGGGTCGCACATCTTTCAAAAAGTTAAACTTTTGTCTTATCAGTCCAGAGGATATTTGCCCAAATGTCTTGAGAATGATCAAGATGTTTTTTGGCAAATATAAGACAAGCCTTTGTGATCTTTTTGGTCAGGAGTGGCTTTCGCCTTGGAATTCTCCCATGGATGCTATTTTTGCCTTAGAAATAGCTTAGTAACCCTTTCCAGACTGATAAACAACAATTACTTTGTTTCTCATCTGTTTCTTTAGATCACCGCCTGATGTGAGATATTTTAGTGTGCTTGACTTTGTCAACACTTGACTGTGTTAAGTGATTTCTTGATTCAACAGATATGGAAGTAGATTCACCAGATCCGGCCTTGGTTTGGCAAGTGAAAGTTTGGGGATCGGGGGAGGGATTACTTTTTTTTCTCATAGGGCTACATAGATTTGGATGTAGCTTTTTTCCCTTAATAAATGAAATCATCATTTCAAAACTGCATTTTGTAATTACTCAGGTTATCTTTGTGTAATATTCAATTTGTTTGATTATCTGAATCAACTAAGTGTGACAAAATGTGCACAAAAAAATATGTGCTTGATGGCTTTTGCAAATGCAACTGACTGTACTGTTCTTGCAAGAACTATTCCAGAACAGCTAACCTTTGTGTCTTGAAACAACAACTAGCTGCTGTTAGCATTACTTAGCAATTGAACAAAAATAAATAAATAAACGTAAATAGATATCAGATATATATTAAGGAAAAACACAGAAAAAGTTAATTAAAAAAATCAACAGATTTAGCACACTTTCTTAATATGCAAAAAAAAATCGAATCACAAACCTGAGGAGGACTCCAAGCTGCATAACATGCACCAGAGCCAGTAATCCATGTTCTTTCATAAACCTCTCTACTTTGGTGTCCAAGTTCTTAGGGGACTCAGAGTACCAGAGCCAGCTAAAGTTCTGCAGTAACACAGAGGAACTGAGTACTAGAAATATAAACACCCCCATGGAGAGGTATTTCTCCTCCTGATAAAAAGATACCACAGCCCATATATTTGCTGCCACATTCCAGAAGAAAAGAATCAAGGACAGCAAAGACGCAAGGACGTCTAAGGCACGTGTGCAGAAAGAATCGTCTTCCTTCATGTCCTGCGCTCAGGTTATGCCATGTCAGTATCGTAGCTTTCTGTCAGCAATCGTAGCATTTTCTGAGACTGAACAAATCTAGCTTTTGTGCAGAGTGCAAAATTAAATTGGCTTCTAAGAAGCGTGTGCAAGATTTACATCTTGTTTAAACAATCCTTTCGTAGAACCAATACACTCCACCCTTGCTGTAGAGCAACTATTGTTTGTTGTCCTTGAAAGTGAGTCATAGTGGCATGTGGAAAAACCAGATGAACATGAAGTCAAGCACCCTCAGAAAAAAAGGGTACTAGCCAGCAATTGTAGCAATTATCGTTTAATCATGTTTTTAAAATCTTTTTTTAATGTATATTACTGCATATACATGTTTCCATGTGAAATATACAATATATTAAAAGCCACAAAAGATCTAAGAGAATGCGACCCTTAAAGTTTCTGCAAGCTTTAGCACATTGATCCAACCTTTCCAATACATGCCTCTGTTTCTGTTTTTGTTTTATTTTCACTCTCGGGTTAGGATTTGATACAGAGAATCGATGTAATCAGCAAATCAAAAAGAAATTCAAGAAGATGGATAAAACACACTATAAAATTTGTCCTTCACGTCTGAACTTCACACCCTCATGAGCTTGATGATCAATCCATTCCATGCGTAGCCCCACCTTTTTTCACTTCTGCCCACTTGAGAGACATTTCCACTAGATGTTCAAGTCTTTCAAAGGAGATTTGTTGTCATTCAGCTCCACTAGCATTACTGAGATCAGGCGCTTATGTTGAGATGTCAAAGAGACTCCAGTTTCAGTTCATAATATTGTTTTTTGGTAAATGTGATCAGGGTTTGTGTTTACTAAATGTCTCAGAATCACTCCTAGGAATCAAAGTTAATTTAGAAAATATTCCTTGTTTAGAGTAGGACATAAAAGTTCTTTAGGAAACTTCCTACTCTTACTTTCAATAAGGAGTAGGACTGCTTCTAGGAAAGCGTGTGACATCACTGCTTACAACACTGAGAGCTGCAAAGTAGGCTTCAAATTATAGAGAGTGTTCTAGTTTTGACATGGTTAAGTAAAGGGTTTAGAATCAAAATGGAGAAATCAGTGCCAGTTGCATGAAAGCTTTATGATAGACAAGACTTGGCTGCATGAAGTTATATTATTATTGGACTGCTCCAATCGCAACTGTTTCATCATGGATGATGCTGACAACCAGAGAAACCAGCGTTGCGAAATGAATGCAGCTTGTTTTCCGTTGATTTCACGCAGTGTGGTAGGGAAATGTATGAATCTGTTTGATCAGTGGTGCTGTAAGACAACAAGGTGCTGGATAACATCTGCATGTTTATATTAGCATATGGTTTGCTAGTAAAGTTTGAAATAAAGAAAGAAAATCACAAAGCCTTTACTCGTCATATATGCATTGTGGAACAGTGAAACTCTATACGTATAAGGTTTTGTCTACTTGTATAAGTAACTACACAGAAACAACTACTAGTTGTAGAAATTCACTGCCATGTGATGCTTTTCCTCCTCTTGTGTATGAAGATTGGGATTCTTCGAGTCAGGACTGAAGCTGTGAGAGCAGATCAGGTTCTGTTTCAGCTCAGTTTAGCTGTAGAAATTCACAGCCATGTGTCTTATCCTTTTGTGGATGCCACCTAAAACTGTTCCCTCAGGTTCAGGTATAGGCTCAGGGGTCTCACTTGTGTCCATCTCCAAACTATCATAACATTTTGCATCACATTCTGTTTTCATCTCTGACTTCTCATCTTTCAGAATTAAATCCGGTTTGTTAGGATCACGTTTCCAGTAGTAAACCAGTTTCAGCAGGACTCCTGTAATGTAGATGATCATTAGCAAACCAAAAAGTAGGTAGGGATTAATAGGGAACGGACTAAGACGACTAAGATTCCACAGATCTCCACCACCACCATAATCCTAACAGCAGCATGGTGTCCGCTCCCATAACCACGTGGTAGATGATTCCTCTGAGTTTCGTATTTCCACTCGTTACATTAAACCAGCTGAAGTACCAGATGAGGCCTACAGTGGCCCGGTACAGCCATTCTCCAGCTGTAGTGTCCATGAAGTCTGATGTAGCAGGGCAGGACGGAGGCACACACACACACACACACCACACGTGGACCAATCAGAAAGAGATTCCACAGGAAGTAAATTATAGAAGAAGGCCATCCCATTTGAAGCTTTTCAGAGATGAATACACGCATGTTGAGATGGTAGGACACCACGGTGAGGGTGAGGATGGAAAATGAGCCGATGATTTTAATGACTGAAAAGGAAGAAAAATAAAGTGATCAGATGGTATTCTAACCAAATGCTTTACAAAGAGAATGCCATACAAATTTGTATGCCAGATGTTTTACAGTTCTGATATTTTTCTCAGGTCTGACCAGCAAAGAGCTGCATCTCCTGCGTGGAGCACTTTTGGTGAATGCCTACAAACACTGCAACACCTGTTTGTAAAAGGTCATTCTCCTTACTGTCACTTTTACTGTGACTTGAGATCTCCATTAGACCTGCAAAGGTGAAAAAGGAAATTGAACGAGTGTGATAATTAAAATGGAAGATACACCGTAAGGCCAAAAGTATATTTACACCCGACCATCACACTTGTATGTGTTTCCTCCTCAAAGTTAGGATCTCAATGATGTCCTTATAGATTAATGAACACAAATCCTCGCAGCCACAATAGAAAAGTGGAAAGCATTTCCAGAAAAGTGGATCAATCTGAAACAGGATGTGCCACAAGGACATACAGGAGTGATGGAGAGGTGTGCACAAACTTTTAGTCATTGTGTATATGAATTATTAATTAAGCTTTTATTGGATCACATAAGATACAGCAATCTCTTTTAGTCCAGTAAATATTGTGTTTGTTAAACTGACACTCTTGTAGCTTTTTGGGCTTAAAAGTCCAAAGCCATGAACTAGTGAACCAAACTAATACAAACTCCTGATTATTCAGAAAAATATTATTTGAGCACTGGTGGCTCAGTGGTAGGTGTTTCGACTGCCATGCCAAAGGCCAGGGTTCGATTCCCAGTCAGTGCTGGTCCCAAGCTCGGGTAAAATGGGAGGGTTGCGTCAGGAAGGGCATCCGATGTAAAAGCTGTGCCAAGCTTGTATGTGCGGACCAATTGTCTGCTGTGGCGACCCCTTGCTGTGAGCAGCCGAAAGACCAACAACGACAATTCAGAAAAATATTATTTACAACTAAGTTTGATGTTGTATAGAAATCCTTGGATTAGATTAAAGAGTCCACATCATTCGGATATTGTTTGGTTTTAAATACCATTGACTAATAAAATAAAATCAGGTTAAAGTAGTGGATGTAAAAAGTTTAGTTTATCTATATTTCCTTTTAAGTCAAATCTTTTCCGCTGACTGATCTCAGCTACATAAAACCAAAATCAAAAGCACAAACCTGAGGAAGACTCCGAGCTGGAAGATGTGCACCGGTGCCATTAAACTGTGTTCGTCGATAAATTTCTCTGCTTTACTTATTAGTTCTTTGGAGGTATCGCAATACCAGATCTGCTGGAGAACCGAAGAACTGAGCAGCAGAAATATCAACAGTCCTATGCTCATGTAAATTGTATAATATGAAACAAAATTGTTTGAGTAGTAACCACACAAAAATAATTCAGTGGTGTTTAATTCAGTTCAATTCCATTTTATTTATATAGCACTTTTAACAATGGTTATTGTCGCAAAGCTGCTGCACAAAATAAAAAAATATATATGCAAATGAGTTGAATTTTTTTTTTTAAATATAAATTATAATTATCAGTTTGTTCATGAGGAGCAAGCTGAGGGAAATGGGGCATGGAATAATTCCCTGACATGGCAATAAGAAGAAATCTTGAGAGGAACCAGAGTGAACAGGGAACCCATTGTCATTTGGGCGATAACGGATAGCAGGGATTAATCTGCAATCATACTGTGTGTTAGGAGGCTGGAACTTCAACAAGAAAGGGTTTTCATTTTTATTGAACCCAGCTGAACACCTTTGGGATGAACTGCCACTGGAGCCTCCACAACATCCCAAAATCATCACCAATGCTCTTGTATCTGAATCGACAAAAATCCCCCATTCATGCTCCAAAATCTTGTGGGACACATTATAATAAAAATACATCTGCAATGGGGTGTTCAGCAAAATCATATAGGCATGATGGACAGGTGTGGACAAACGTTTGTCCCTGTACAGTCGTGTATCATAAACTGATCTTCACTAACTCTTTTATCCTGGTCCGGGTTGTGGTCGATCCAGAGTCTATCCTGGATACACTGGGAATTAGTGGGAATATGGCAGTTTATCACAACATACCAAGTACAGACACATTCACATTCTCATTAATGCCTAAAGACAGAGAGGATACTCTCCTGAAATAGGGGGAACATGTGAAACTTTTCAAAGTGTAAATCAAGAGCAGGATTGTAGTGAGGACCTTTTTGTGTTATAAGGCATCCATGACTGAACAACATCTGGACGAGTATATTAGAATATGGTTTGCTAGTAAAGTTTGAAAATAAAGTCTTTATTTGTCACATATGTATTATAGTATGGTAAAATTATTTTACCAAGTTGTTAAGTTTTGTCTACAATAATAAATAATTTCTTTATAAGTACAGTAGTAGAACTTCACTGCCATATGATGTTTTTATCTCCTCTTGTGCATGCAGATTGGGATTCTTCAAGTCAAATCAAGTTGATTTGTCATCTTGGTCATCCATCTGAACCCCAATCCTGTTTAGCAGTAGAAAATCACAGCCATGTGTCTTATCCTTTTGTGGATGCCAACTAAAACCGGGCCCTCAGGTTCAGGTTTAGACTCAAGGGTCCCAATCGTATCCTCCTCCAGACTATCATAACATTTTGCATCACATTCTGTTTTCATCTCTGACTCCTCATCTTTCAGATTCAGCTCCAAAAGTGTTTCATTAGGATGACATTTCCAGTAGTAAACCAGTTTCAGCAGGACTCCTGTGATGTAGATGATCATTAATAAGCCAATAAGTAGGTAGGAATTAATAGGGAACAAACTAAGACGAGCAGATTCCACAGATCTCCACCACCACCATAATCCTAACAGCAGCATGGTGTCCGCTCCCATAACCATATGGTAGATGATTCCTATGAGTGTTGTGTTTATACTCGTTACATTAAACCAACTGAAGTACCAGATGAGACCTACGGTGGCCCGGTACAGCCATTCTCCAGCTTTACTATTTGTGAAGTCTGTGTTCTGCCACCAGACCCAGAGGACCAGCAACGTCCACAGGGACAGGAAGTGTGCTGCGACGAGGCAGGGCAGGACGGAGGCGAAGAGGGACACGCACACCACACGCGGACCAATCAGGAACAGATTCCACAGGAAGTAAATTATAGAGGAAGGCCATCCCATTTGAAGCTTTTCAGAGATGAATGCACACATGCTGCAATGGTAGGACACCATGGTGAAGGACAAGGAGGAAAGAGACCCGATGATTTTAATGACTGAAAATAAATATTGAATAATTACTATGATTATTCAGCATCAGAATGTGAACAGATTAAATAAATAAATGAAAATTTTCTGACCTGTAAAGAGCTTAAAGTCCTCCATCTGGATGATGCTTGTTGTCATTAGTACGATCTGTGGAGCACTTTCAGAGAAAGCCTTGAACAGATAGAGAGCGCTCAGATCGAAATTTAGAATATCCGTGTCTCTGTTTTGGAACGTGTGCTTCCGTTTAAAAGTGCCCCTAAGAGAGAGTTCCAACATACCTAAACGCCTACAGGACAAAACATGAATATAGTTAACATAAAAGATGTCACAACCATTCGTCATCAGGAGCCAAGAGAGCAAGTGAGCTTGTTTTCTGGGTGTGAGGTGCATACTTTCTAACCCCTCTGGTCATGATTTTACTAGTCCTCTGTGGGTGTGCTCTGGTGTTATGGGACTTCCGTGGAACCAACATGTTTGTCTGGCACATCCCATGGGTGCTTGATTGAATTGGGATCTGGGGAGTTTTTAGGCCGGGTCGATGGACCTAGGCTCTCTGCTTGCTGGAACCTTTGCTTGGTGGGCTGCAGTTCTTAGTGCCTTTCTATTGTGACCAGCATTACCTTTTTTGTACCGCAGACAGGCTTTGATGACAGATTTACACACTATGGGAAATTTCTCAGTCAGCCACATGAGGAAATCACCTGGAATGGTTTTCCAACAGTCTTGAAGGGGTTTCCAGAGGTGTTGAGGTACTTGTTGGCTGCTTTTCCTTTATTCTCCCATCCAACATATCCAAAACCATCTCAGTTCAAGTTGGATTCAGTGATTGTGGAGGCCAGGTCATCTGATGCAGCAACCATCACTCTCCTTCTTGGACAAATAGCTCTTACATAACCTAGAGGTATGTTTGGGGTCAATGTCCTGCTGGAAAACTAATGAAGGTCCCACTAAATGCCAACCAGATGAGATGGTATGTTACTGCAAAATTTACTAACATCTTTTATCTTTAATTTCAACCTACAGAAAATTATCATAATTAAAATTGTTACCCAAGCCTATATATAAAAGTCACTGAATATGAAGCAAAAAAAAAAATTTATATCAATCAATTATTTTGAGATTTTAAACATTGAATGGGGTCAAAATGACCCCAAAGATAATTCTGCATAAGTTTGCAGTCAATTTTACAAGGGAGTTACAGTAAAAGTATCACCAGCAAATAACCCCCACATTATCAAATTTTACAGTGGGATCTACACTTTCAGGAATCATCTGTTCACCTGCTCTCTCATCCATCTCTCCATCTCTCCCTCTCTCCCTCCCTCTCTCTCTCTCCAAGCATGAGCGATGTGTGAAGGTTTGTCTGGCATTCTGCCAAGTTTTTTTGGGAAAAAAAATGCTTTTATTTTCCCCACTTTATTTGTCTTATTTTTGTTTTTAGTTAAAAATCACTAAATCACATACAGATGCCAGACAAAAAAAATAAGGTGCTTAGCAAAAACGATATTACAAAGGCCCAAGGCGGTGAGAAAAACAAAAACCAAAGCCAACTGTTACTCGGGAGAAAGTGAACAGGGACAGTAACTGAACGAACTATAAACAGGACTGTAAACCATTGGATCAAAAAACTGAAATTATTTTTAAAAAGTTACTTCAAACAATCGACAGAGTTTAACATATTAACATATTAACATTAACTTAAAAAAAAAATTTCAAATTACAAACCTGAGCAGGACTCCAAGCTGCATGACGTGCACCAGAGCCAGTAATCCATGTTCTTTCATAAACCTGTCTACGTTGGTGTCCAGGTCTTTAGGGGACTCAGAGTACCAGAGCCAGCTAAAGGTCTGCAGAAGTACAGAGGAACTGAGTACTAGAAATATAAACACCCCCATGGAGAAGTATTTCTCCTCCTGATAAAAAGATACCACAGCCCATACATTTGCTGCCACATTCCAGAAGAAAAGAATCAAGGACAGCAAAGCTGCAAAAAAATTTATGGAACACGTCTTCATGGTGTGAGCTCAGGTTATGCCATGTCAGTATCGTAGCTAGTATTTTCTGTAAGTGAACAAGTCTTGCTTTTGTGCACAATGCAGAATGAAATTGGCTTCTGAGACGTGTGTGTGTGTGTGTGTGTGTGTAAGATTTACACCTTAATTGAACAATCCTTTCGTGGAACCAATACACTCCACCCTCTCTACTGTTTGTTGCCCTTGAAAGTGATTCATTGTGGCACGTGGAAAAACCAGATGAACTTGTAGTCAAACACCCTCAGAAAAAAGGGTCAATCACACACCATCTGTACTAGTATTTAGTATTTGCGCATCTATTGTGCTGTTAAATGTTTTCTCAAACAGGTCATTATGGCCTAATTATTATATCAAATATACAAGCCTTGGAAACTGTGGCACGCCATGACAATGAGGTTACATGGACCGGATCCACATCTGCTCTACACAGTCTCTTTAATGGTTTCCCACAGGGCTCAGTACTTGGTCCTCTTCACCCATTCTCTTGGTAAGGTCGTATCATCGAACAGCTTTTCATACTCTTGTTATGCAGATGACACACACCTCATTCTCTCCTTCCCTCAGACACTCAGGTTTCCACCCAGATCTCAGCATGCCTCATCCTGGATGACATCTCATGATGTCTACAAAGGTAAAAATGGCGCAGCCTACCCACCTACCTCTCAGCTCTCACACCATGCACCGCACCATGTTACCTCCGATCGTCCAAGACTGCCCGGCTGGAGGAAGACATGCATCTAGACTGTTTTCTGTTCTGGCACTTAGGTGGTGGAATAAATTTCCCCTAGATGTTCATACAGCTGAGTCTCTGGCAATCTTTAAATGATGATATAAGACCTATCTGTTTTTACAACACCCCCCCCCCCCCCCAAAATCAACGTTTGACTGATGGTACATTTACAGTTAGTAACCTAGTAACCAGTGTAAGGATTATGCCAATTATAGCCAATGACGGAAACTTAAACACTTTAAAGCCACTCTGGATAAGAGCATCTGCCAAATGTTTAAATGTAAATGTAAGCCACAAAGAATCTATAAGAATGCATTCCTTAAGTTCCTGCAAGTTCAACTCAACTTCTGTTTGAGTTTTATTTCAGCTTATGATGTTCATTTTAAAATGAAATGAACATTATCTCTAATCAACTTATAAAAAAGCTCAGGCACTGGTGTTGGGATGTCGAGAAAACTCCAGTTCCACAGTAGTTTATCACAGAAGTTGCTTCATGAGAAATGAGATCAGTGATCTTTCTCTCCAAAGTTAACACACCATGTCATCACAGAGCTGGCATTGTGCCCTAGAGCATTGTGATGCTGGAGGACGTTTCCACCTCTTAGTTCCAGTGAAGAGAAACTGTAACTTGTGTGTTTTATACAGTTCCAAATTTCCAAAGTTTGCAGAAGTAACACACATGACTGTGATGGTCATATATTTGGCCAGACATACCACCTTTTTAAATAAAATATGGTCCAACCGTGAGCTTCCCAAATTAATAAATATGAATGTTTTTTTTTTTTTTTGCCTAATAAATTGTTATGAATGTTAATGACAAATATAATGTTGAGAAATGCCTAATATCACAAAGGTCTCTTTGACAGTATAACAAGAATGATTTGGTGCAAACTAAAATATTACATGCAAATATAGGGCCCCTGGAATTAAAATTCTGGGTGTGCCATTTATATGGATACACCTTCATAAAATGGGAATGGTTGGTGATATTAACGTCCTGTTTGTGGCACACCATTGTTTTTCTTGTGAAATTCCCAATAAGTTTGATGTGTCACATGACCCTCTTCCTATTGAAAAAACTAAAGTTGGATCCAAGATGGCCGACTTCCAAATGGCCACCATGGTCACCACCCATCTTGAAAAGTTTGCCCCCTAATGTGCCACAAACAGGACGTTAATATCACCAACCATTCCCATTTTATTAAGGTGTATCCATATAAATGGCCCACCCTGTACTTGCTATACCTGTCCTGTAATCTTATGGACCCCAATATGATTGTATAGAAGAATCTTTTGGCGATATTGTCTTTATAATTCGATATTTCTATATAGCAAATTAATGACAATTCTCCTTGATGACTTATAGTTGTACATGTCTTGAGATCATCCAGTTAAATGCCAGTTAAAAGTAAATGTGTGTGTCGGTGTCAAATTGCGCACGCACACTCATAAGAGACGAGCAGAGTTTCTGTGTGTTTGCGGAGGGGGATAGGGGGGCAAGGTGAGAGAGTGACGCTCGATGTCAAAATAAGAGTCGCATGCGTGTTAAATGATACTCTCGTAAACTAATACTTGCTCGGTTTCCAAATAAAAAATTATTAAAAATCTTTGCTCGGTTTGCGGAACACTCGTAAACCACGTTACTCGCAATCCGAGGTTCCACTGTATATATACAACAAGACAAATGTCACACAAATGGGCTTCCACGGATTTATACAAGGGGTGATCAAGTCAAACCGGGACTTTTGATTGCACAGAATAAGACAGTTAAAAGTTCCAGCCTCACACCTGCGTTAGAGATGACCCTACCCTGACCAATAAGAAAAAAGGCTTGTTCTCAGTTGACTTCCTGTCTGGAGTAATAGTCTACATAGGAAGTAGACATTTCAACTTGGCAGGATCAGCTGACTTCTCATCTTGTCTCACTGGTGTCTCTGTGGTTTAAGCAGATTATCGTGATCGAGCACATAGCTAACATGAGACTCAAGCACTCAAGGTGTCACATGTACAGTATGTCAACTTACTTCATGTAGGTGATGTAACTTTAAAAACCTTATGCTGATTATAATGTATAGTAAAGTGTAATGACAGGAAATGTTGCACCCAGCTTCAGGGTCCCTGGTTTGATCTTGTGCTTAGTTTACGGTCTCAAGTTTTGCTTGATGGCTGTTTTTGTCTTGTTTTTGTCATTTCATACAACCGACCGTGGACCAGATGCAGCTCTCTTTAAAACGTCAGTATAGGTTGTTTTTTTTTGTCATCCATATTAAATTATTTGCTGCTAACAAATTCTAATTATGATTGTACAACAGCACCACCAACAGGTGTAAGATAAATAAACAAACTGGTACAACGTGATGCACCATCATGCAAAAGGCATTTTTTATTAGATTTTTTTTACATAACAAGCCAATAATACATTTTTTATTTTTTTTTACTACCTGGCACAAATGGGCGTTCAAGTCAAACAGACTTTTGATTGTGCAGAATAACACAACAGTAATAAACCGCCTTTATTTCTCTATATAATCTCCTGCTACACTAATGCACTTACCCCAGTGTTTCACTAGTGCTTGGATACCATTAAGGTAGAAAGTTTTCTCAGTACACCCGAGCCATGATCGCCTGTCTGATTCACGTCTGAAACGCTGGCCTCCCAGGATGGCTTGAACATGTGGAAACAACATGAAGTGAGGTCAGGACTGTGCAGAAAACATGGTAGTTTTCTTTCTGTAATCATGTTTCTGCTTTACAGTAAAGCAACAATTTCAACAAGCCACTTCCTCATTTTCATACCAACTATTTAATGCAATAAAGAGTAAAAGAATCCCTGTGAATGATGCACATGCACATTAGTGTAAACCACAGAGTTGTAGTAACTGGAAGTACTGTTAGTACCTAAAACAACTTTTGACGCATCAGAACAGAGATTTAAGCAGAGCTGATTTAACGTAATGATGTAGATTTATTGTATTTTTCACATTTATATGGAACTGAATTCAAACTGGAGTTGCTAATATAATAATAATAATAATGATAATAATAATAATAATAATAACAATAATAATAATCACACTTTGTGATGATGAATAATCCAAAAGTTGCATTTGCTTTATTTTGCACAATTTTATTTTATTATTAACATTATTTTTTAACAACAGGCAAAACAATAGAACAGCTTCACAATAAGGGTAACATATAAAGCAGCATGGACTGAAATGTCATTAGGGAAGTTTATTTAAGAGGAAGCTGCCTAGAAAACACAGATATATATATATATATATATACACACACACACACACACACACACACACACACACACACACACGTAAACCTGCACAAACATTTCATCTGCTAATATTTAAACAGATTGTATTACTGTTAATGCAAAAA
This sequence comes from Clarias macrocephalus, assembly GCA_011419295.1. Taxonomy (NCBI): domain Eukaryota; kingdom Metazoa; phylum Chordata; class Actinopteri; order Siluriformes; family Clariidae; genus Clarias; species Clarias macrocephalus. The sequence continues at coordinate 64,409 of JAAGKR010003770.1, forward strand.
CGTTAAGTGTGCCAGATGCTTGGCACTTTACGAGGGGTCGTTCAAGTCAAACCCGGGACTTTTGACTGTGTAGAATAACAGAACAAAGTTATGAGAGAAAAGAAAAAAAAACTCCCTTTATTTCTCTAACTTCTCTCTATATATATTCCCCTTAAACCTGCATTTCACAAGGTTTTACGAATCACCGGAAATTTCATCACAGGTCCCGGGTTGACTCATATTTCAATTGTTAAATAAAACTTAAATAGAAGTGGATTCAATTTATTGACTTTTTCCAATCAACGATACCAACAATTTCTAAATAAAAAACAAAACAAAAAAACTTTTTTTTTGCCAATTCTGTAAAATTGTTTTCCTATTATTTGTCAATATAATTGAATTAATTGACTGAAGATTTATTATGACACAAACAGATACTAAGTATTACTGTAATTAACACTTTAACCATGTAACAGATCTCCCAACATATCACAAAGAATTCAGTAAAAGTAAAAATGAAACATACAGCAGCATAAAGTATGATTTTGAACATGGTGCAATATCTGCGTTTCACATAAGAACTGGATGCGAGATTAAAAAAAAGAAAAAAAATGTAATAAAAAAAATCTGAAATTCTTGACTATTGAAATTTGTGAACCGTATTGTGAAACATTATTATAACTGTTACATCATGTTAAATCCACCTATAGGTCTATCTTGGTGAGCTTGTACTTACAGTATGTCAAGCTATGTATTACGTCTGTATTTCCTAAAGCTGTACAAAGATCTAAGCTAAGATGATGTCAGAAACAGAATGAGGTATTGTGCATATCATATCCTTAAATACTGTATGTTGTTTAACAATAATCCAAATTCAAAAAATAAACAATCAGCAATATAAATCAAAGTAACCATTTGTCATGATACCAGAAATGAACTGAAGTATCTGAAATCTTTCCATCTTTCAAATCTTTCCGAATCTAATCATCTTATATAACGGTCTTGAAATGACAACGGTTTTGTTGCAACATTAAAGCACAATGCATTAACCTGAGGTAATACAGCGAGACAGAGCTACTGTAATACACTGATTGACAGAACCTCGATAGTGCATTACTCTGGACTAAACCTGACTGAGACAGGACTGACACTGTGCTGTTTGTTGGGGGTTTGAAATGCAAAGAATAAAGAAATAAAAGGTGACAGCAAAGTAAATCAATAAATATAATTTCTCTGTAGTCTATTATTCATTTCTTTCTATAATTTTGTTTATTGCTATGAAACATTTCAAACAAAGTTCCAGTTCTCTCTTCAGGCCTGGTGAAGTTTCACGAAAAAATAAATAAATAAAAGGGCAAAAAGGCTTGAAACATGTAAGCACAACATTCTCAATCTGAAAGTTACAGCTTTACTTGTGACTGTCTGAAAGTGCCAACACTGAGAACTTCAAAAATAAACTTAATAAACTTCAATAAAGTATGTGCATCAATACAGCCGCATGATGTAGCTTGTAGCTGGAATTGCAGTCATAATCTGATAAATGACTTGATGACTGTTGCAATGGTTAGTACTGTGACCTCACACCTCCAGGACTGAGGATTCGATTCAGGCCCTCAAGTCTCTGTGCACAGAGTTTGCAAAGGAGTGTGTGCCCTGAAATGTATTGGCCTAGTGCCCCAAGTGCCCTTGAATAATCTCCGGGCCCTGCCTTGACCCTGTACAGCATAAAAGGTATAGAGAATGAGTTTGAACACCAACCAGATTCATTTTGTAACTTTCTGAAACTACGTCTCCAAAATCATGCCAACTTCCACATTCTCGTATTCTCAAATAACCCCACTGTGCTTTAGTCCCTTCTCGGTGTTGTAAAAGTTTGCAGCGTGCCGGGCCATTCTCTTGTTTAAGAACTCCAATTTGGATGAGTCCGTTTCGATGGCCATACACCCAGTCAGCAGATTATCAGGCACATCTGGAACCTTCTCCGTGTCCGGGGTCTGTCCCAGTCTGGGGTGAAAGCAGCTGTAATAGAGCATTTTAAGCAACAGACCTAACAGATTGAAAAGCGGAATGAGGATGAGGAGGATAAGAGAATAGTCTTGGCTTTTTTCTGGATCTCTGAGGTACCACCATGTGACCGTTAGGATCGCACTGTCTACCAGGATAAACGTATGATAGATGACGCTCCTGCCTCTGGTCCTACCTTCCGCTACATTAAACCAGCTGAAGTACCAGATGAGCCCTACGGTGGCGCGGTAGAGCCACTCTCCGGCTTTGCTGTCCATGAATTTGGTATCCTGCAGATAGGCCCAGAATAGAAACCCAAACCAAAGTAAGAGGAAGTGAAGGAAAACGTAACAAGACAGGACGGAGGTGAAGAGGGACACGCATACGATGCGTGGGCCAATCAGGAACAGGTTCCACAGGAAGTAGACGGCAGAAGACAGCCATGATTGTTTGGCCTTTTCAGGGAGGAAGAAACGCAGCGAGCGATGGTAGTCCACCACCATCCAGGCTATTGAAATGGTAGAAGCGATTGCGCTCACATCTGCACAAGAAAGACATCACATATTTCATTCAACACTTCAAAAAGGAAAAAAAAGGTATTGATATAAATTTTACAGAACATTCATAAATCAGATTCACTAACTGTGATATAACTGCTAGTAAAGTGTAGAGTTTCTCAGAAAGGACTCAGGTCACTTCCTCAGACAGTTCCTGAATTTCAACACTCACTCAGTCAGCGTCATTGTTATGAATGGAAGTCGCATGAACTTTACAGAAGTGCTCACTCACACTGGATGGTCCTGGCGTGATTATTGTAGATCATGATGTAGATCATAAGCGAGAGCTGCGGCGTGCTCTCGCAGAACGTCTCGATCAGACGCAGCATGCTGAGGTCATGGGTCAGGTAGGTGGCGTACTCCGAGCCCGGTTGTCTTCGCCACCAGACACAGAAGCCCTGCCAGACTCCTGACACCAGCCTGTGGATGAATATCAGGGTGTCGGCACAAAGCTCTGAAAAGACTTTGAGATTTTTCTGCCAATAATTATATGGTGTCCACCATCACATGCGGGAGGTGAAAAAAAATGCCTAAACAAAAGCTTTAACGTACATGCTTTGTTGAACATGTTCAGTGTTTCTCTTCAATAGACAGATTGAGACATGATATCCGGTCAATAAAATCTTAATTTTTTTCATTTGTTTGTTAAGGCTCAACATTATCAATAATATAAAGACACACATTAATCCATTGATGCTGGACTTACGGGACACCCTGTACTTTGACCTTTCTACCAAAATGAAGTGGAAAGTTTTCATTTGGGTTACTGTGTAACTTGCCTTGACCTCGCCAAATAGGGAAAATGGACAATCTGTAGAAATATGTCGGACACCTTCCCAGCAAAGAGTTCTTTTCTGCTGATTGTATATTTACAGAGAAAATGGACGAAAGCCAAATCTATCCAGTTTATCAGATAGTCAAGATGTCTGAGGTTTCTCGTCTGCCATGTTTAAGGCCCGGGTTCGATTACCACCTCAGTCACTGGATGTAGTCCCAGTCTCAAGTCCAGATAAAATGTGAGGGTTGCATCAAGCATGAGTTGTGTGCGGACTGGATAGTCTGATGTGGCGACCCATCGTTAAGAGCAGTCTGATATTTCAGACATTTTTATCTGGTAAGACGCTCAAGTGAAATCAAATTGAAGACTCGTTTCTCTTTGTTAACTTTTTATTCTTTAGATTTTGTTAGCAATGTTTCATAAGTAGAATAAGTTACAGATTGTTTGTTTAGTTTAATTAACATGCACTGTCCCTGGAGCCTATTTCAGGAGACTTGGGGCATGAGGCGGTGTACACCATAAAGGGGGGTGCCAATCCATCGAAGGGCGCACACACATACACACGCTAATTCACTCACTGCATGTCTTTGGACTGTCTGGAGGAAACCCACCAAGCACAGGGAGAACATGCAAAAAACACGCACACAGACTCTAGTGCTTCATCTGGGTACACCGGTTTCCTCCCTTAGTCCAAGACATGAAGATTAGGCTAATTGGCATGCCATAGTGTGTAAATTAGCGTGTGTATGTGTGTGTACCCTGCAATGGATTGGCACCCCGTCCAGGGTGTACCCCGCGTTATATAAAGTATATACAGAGTCAGCCAAAAAAAAAAAGTATACACACTCCAGAAAAAGAAAAACTTCTATAAATATTTTAATACTAAATGTATTGCTATACTTGTATATATTTTAGTCAATGTGCAGCTTGTATAACAGTATAGATTTAGTTTAAAAAATGTATTCTAATACAGCCATTATTGTCAAAACAGCTGGTGACAAAAGGGAGTACATCCTAAGTGATAACAGCTGTACATCTTTAACCATGTGAAGTCACATGTCCTATTCATCATGTTCATGTGTTTGTCAGTGACCGAGTACAGCACGTCTTCAGACCTGTTGAGCAAAAGTAAGTCTCCGTGGGGCGTCCTCAAGCGGAAGGTGGCGAAGCGCCATGTGTCTAACATCCAGCAGCTCTGTGATGTTATTATGGAGGTGTGGAAGAGATCCCAGCAACAACATGTGTAGCTCTGGTGAATTCCACGCACAGGATAACGACGGTGCTCACACAAAATATTGACACTTTGGACACAGTTTTGATATGTTCACTTAGGGTGTACTTGAGTTCATTGCCAGTGATTTAGATAATAAAGTCTGCATTGGGGTCAGGGGTGGCTCAGTGGCTACCTTGGGGCATTGGACTACGGTTCGGAAGGTCCCAGGTTCAAACCCCACTACCACCAAGTTGTCCGTGTTGGGCCCTTGAGCAAGGCCCTTAAGTCTCAACTGCTCAGATGTATGATAAGATAAAAATGTAGGCCGCTCTGATAAGTGTGTTTGCCAAATGCCGTAATGTAAATGTTAAACTATTGAGGGGTATATGTATATGAGGTCACTGTATATGAGGGCACTGTATATGAGGTGACGGTGCTAACTCCTACACCACCTGGAGAACTTCAGGAAAGTCCAAAACTTTCTGTATGAAACTGTGGAGAGGAAGGGTTTTTCCCCCCCTCACACTCACATGTCTAAACACTTGGCCAGTGCCAGCTGTACGTTATGATGAGTCATGCATTACGTCATTAACTTAAATTCGAACGTGTTACCGCAACACAGAATGAATGGATTTACCTGAAGAAGAAGGCGAGCTGGCACACGTGCAGGACGCGCGTGAGCCCCAGGTGTCTGTCATTGCCGAACAGGACCATGTGCTTGTGTGTGCTCTGGAAGCTTCTGAGCTCCAGGTCGGATTTAAACCAGGACCAGCTGAACATCTGGACCATCACGGAGGAGGTCAGCATGAACCCGACCAGCGAGCCGAACCAGAAGAAGTGCCCCTGCCGGAAGAACTCCTGCCCCAGCCACAGGTCCGACCCCACGTCAAACACGTAGGTACACACCCCGACCACACTGAACACGAAGTCCAGACACGA